>JAXIVD010000373.1:40000-52500 GCA_036785275.1 Cancer borealis
TACAAACAAACAAACGCACACAAACGCACATACATTATTATATCACCGTCCTGGAAACAAATACGCACATACACGCACATACATTATTATACTGCGGTCTAGAAATACACACACAAACACACACAAACGCACATAAACACACACACACACACACATTATTATTATTATTTTCCTTGTCTTAAATTCCTTAATCTATCTCTTCCTTCTATCTTTTTCTTCTTTCTTATTTTCTTCCTTTCTTCCTCCTCCTTCTCCTCCTCCTCTTCCTCCTCCTCCTCTTCCCTTTTTACTTACCCTAATTCCTTTCTGTTATTCTCTTCCTTCTTCCTCCTCTTCCTTCCTTCCTCCTCTTCCTTCCTTCATCCCCATTCCTCCTTCTTCCCCCCTTCCTCCTCTTCCCTCCTTCATCCCCCCTTCCTCCTCTTCTTCCCTCTACTCACCCCTTCTCCATCTCCTTGTTAAAATAGGTCACCAGGTTCTTGGCGCAGTCCTTAACCAGCTGGAAGGTGTGTTTGACCTTGCCAGAGCTGAAGGTCGGGGTCATGACGGACCTTACTGCCTTCCATGTGGTGCCTTTCAGTCCTAGTAACATGTGGTCCATCACCGGCTCGTTGAAGGTCACGAAACTGGGTCATGGATAGAAATAAGGTCACGAAACTGGGTCACGGATAGAAATAAGGTCATGAAATTGGTTCCTAAAAAAATAATAAAATAAATAATGAAATAAATGACTGGTCTATATAAAAAAATAAATAAATAAGGTCATGAAACTGGGCCAGGATAATGTATAAGGTCATGAAACTGGTCCAGAAAATAAATAAATAATAGAATAAATAACTAGTCCTTACAAAAATAAATAAATAAATAAAAAAATAAAAAAAACACAAACACCCCCCCCCCACATACACAACTCCACACAAACACCCCCAAACCCCTCCACACAACCCCCCCCCCACACACCCCCATCCACCCACACACACACAAACGTACACACCCACATACCTGCGATCGGTGAAGTGATCAAAATCCTTCACCATGATGTGTTTAAGCAGCAGCAAATCTCCGACCATCAGACACGGCTTCGTAAACTCATAATACCCACATACTCGCCTACCCCCATGCCGCTCATACATCTCCTGGTCGAACTCTGCCATCGATACACACGCCCGCACCCTCCCGTACATGTTACCGAGGACCCACACCGGTTTGGGCCCTGGCACCCCGCGGCACTCCCAGTAATTGTAGATGTGGTGGAGGTAGAGTGCCGCGAGGACTAGTACTGCGGTGAGGGGTATGATAGCTGGGAATGTGGTGAGTGTTTCGATGATTGTGGTTGCGGTTTGGCATAACATTGTGGTGGTTGTGTGGTGGTTGTTGTGTGTGTTGTGCGTGGTTGTGTGGTGTTGTGTTGTGTGGTGTTGTGTTGTGTGGTTGCTGTGTTGTGTTGTGTGGTGTTGTGGTTGGTGTGTGTGTGGTTGTGTGGTTGTGGTGCGTGTGTTTGTGGTTGTTGCGGTGTGTGGTTGGCTATTAAGCTCAATTTTTAGGTTAGGTTAAGGGTGATTTCAAGGGTTAGGTAAGGTTAGGTAAAGTTAGGTTAGGTTAGGTAAGGTTAGATTAGGTTAGGTTAGGTTAGGTTAGGTTAGGTTAGGTTAGGTAAGGTAAGGTTAGGTTAGGTAAGGTAAGGTTAAATTAGGTTAGGTTAGGTTAGGTAAAGTTAGGTTAGGTTAGGTTAAATTAGGTTAGGTTAGGTTAGGTAAAGTTAGGTTAGGTTAGGTTAGGTAAGGTAAGGTAAGGTAAGGTTAGGTTAGGTTAGGTAAGGTTAGGTTGGGTAAGGTAAGGTTAGGTAAAGTTAGGTTAGGTTAGGTAAGGTTAGGTTAGGTAAGGTTAGGTTAGGTAAGGTTAGGTTAGGTAAGGTAAGGTTAGGTAAGGTTAGGTTAGGTTAGGTAAGGTTAGGTTAGGTAAGGTTAGGTTAGGTTAGGTAAGGTTAGGTTAGGTTAGGTAAGGTTAGGTTAGGTAAGGTTAGGTTAGGTTAGGTAAGGTTAGGTTAGGTTAGGTAAGGTTAGGTTAGGTTAGGTAAGGTTAGGTTAGGTAAGGTTAGGTTAGGTTAGGTAAGGTTAGGTTAGGTAAGGTTAGGTTAGGTTAGGTAAGGTTAGGTTAGGTTAGGTTAGGTTAGGTAAGGTTAGGTAAAGTTAGGTTAGATTAGATTAGGTAAGGTTAGGTTATGTTATGTTAAATTAGGTTGTGTTTATAACAAAACAATTCTGAACTTTTTATATAAATGTTAAATTGTTTAGCTATTTCTTTTTTTTATAACTTTTCCAAATACACCTTTTTCAGTGACCTTTTTTGAACTATAACCGGACCTTAAAATCAGTTAACTATTCCTGACCTTTTCTATATAACCTTCCAAAACACACCTTTTTTTTTCCCGTGACCTTTCTACGACCTTTCAAAAAACAACTTCACACCATTAAACACTAAAACTCAAACCATACCTGACCTTTTCCAATCCTTAAACCAAATTCTGACCTCCCTGACCTTACTTCCACACACCTTGACCTCTCACCCTATCCACACCTCCCTGACCTTCCTCCCTTTAGGTCATGCAAAGGTCACACAAGAGGCAGTGACCTTGTGCAATGTATGTATGTACGTATGTATGTATGTATGTATGTATGTATGTACAATCGACGAGAACTGTGGCACTGCGGCACTGTGGCACTGTTACTTAGGCACTCATAGGAGGAGAAGGAGGAGGAGGAAGAGGAGGAGGAGGAGGAGGAGGAGGAGGAGGAGGAGGAGGATGATATAAGGGTAAAGTTTTAAGGTATATTTTTAAAGAAGATAGAGGAGGAGGAGGAGGAGGAGGAGGAGGAGGAAGAAGAGGAGATAGAAGGAAGAAGAGGATGATAAATATAGTAGGAGGAGGAGGAGGAGGAGGAGGAGGAAGAGAAGATATGAGAGAAATTTTATAGAGTGTGTTTAGGGGTGTGTGAGGGGGAAGGTAAAGAGTGTATGTGCGTGTGTGTGTGCGTGTGTGTGTGTGCGTTGTTTAGAGTGTGTGTAGGGCTGTGTAGGGGGAGCAGGGGGAGGGGCAGGGGGAGGCTGTCACCCCAAATATATATAGGGGTGAGGTATTTAAAGGGAGCGGCAGTTGTAGAGGTCTCAGCAAGGTCATAGTACTGAAAGAGAGAGAAAATAATTAGTATCTCTCTCTCTCTCTCTCTCTCTCTCTCTCTCTCTCTCTCTCTCTCTCTCTCTTCTCTCTCTTACGGCAGCAGTAGTGGTAGTGGTGGTGGCGGTGGTACAACTGAACTTAATGAGGAAGTGGAGAGAGAGAGAGAGAGAGAGAGAGAGAGAGAGAGAGAGAGAGAGAGAGACACTCACTCATCCTTCCTAATTCTTTCACTCGCTTTTCATAATTCTTTGGACACGTTCAAACCTAATTATAACAATATATATAAACTTTAGGATATTTTCAAACACTAAGATAGGATTCAAATAGGATGCATAGGATGTCTAGGAGTATATAGGATCTAACCTAACCTAACTTAACGTACTGAGTGAAGATTTCTGAAAAGTTACGAAAGGAATTGGAATATTTATGAAAGGATTAAATTAACTCGTAGGATATTTTTCTTACGTAAGGATAACTATTATTATTTTTAGGATGTTTTTGAAATAGGACTTTTGTAGGATGTTATATAAGGAATTGAAATGTTTATTGTAGGATTAGATTAAGTGAAGGATATTTTTCTTATATATTTATTGAAGGATGTTTTGAAATAGGACTTTTCGGATAATTAATATAGGATACTGTTTTGAATTAGGACATCTTAGGATATTTTAAGGATAACTAATAAAAAAATAATCTTATATAAGGATACGTAGAAATTTTAGGACATTTTAAGGATAACTAATCTAGAATAATATCATATTTAAGAACATTTTTAAATAACTTATGAAGAACATTTTGAAATTATAATATTTTTGACATTTGACTGACTGACTAACTGACTGACTGACTGACTGACTGATTGACTGACTGACTGATTGATTAACTAACTGACTGACTGACTGACTGATTGACTGACTGACTGACTTAATGTTGGGTCGTGTGGTGACTTAATGTGTGTGTGTGTGTGGTGTGGAATTAATTGTTTTTCGAATTGACTGAATCATTGTTGTATAGCAGTTTTTAAATAAGGTTAAGATATGTGTGTGTGTGTGTGTGTGTGTGTGTGTGTGTGTGTGTGTGTGTGTGTGTGTGTGTGTGTTTGTGTGTGTGTGTGTGTGTGTGTTGAATTAAGGTATATCTATCTATCTTATTGTTTATTAATCTGAGAGAGAGAGAGAGAAAGAGAGAGAGAGAGAGAGAGAGAGAGAGAGAGAGAGAGAGAGAGAGAGAGAGAGAGAGAGAGAGAGAGACGTACAAAATAAGTCAAAAATACTCTAAACCTCAATTAAACCTTAACTAAAAAAAAAATAAAAAAATAACCTCACATTGCATCCAACCTCAAAACTACAAACAAAACAAAACAAAAACAAAAACAAAACAAGACAAACACGAACACCTAAGACCCAAAACAAACTGAAAATTTTCTAAACACCGCCATTAATCTCTACTTCCCGGCCTAATTAAGGATTGATAATGGGCGTGCAGGTAGTTTATTCTCTCACCATTAAAGGAGGGAGGTGCCAGCGGTGAGACAGAGGCGTGGAGAGACAGAGAGACGGTGGGAGGGAGAGCGAGAGGCTGTGTGTGTCCTGTCACCCGGCCATTCTAAACACCCTTTGACACTAGCTCGTTTTCCTCTCCCTGTTCTTGTTATTGTTTTTACACGTGCTCGTTTGCCTTTGTTTTATAGCTTATTATTGTTATTTTTTGTATTTTTGTTTTGTTACAATGGGAGATGTATTAATATTCACTAAAACTGTATTATGAGTTACTATACAGCAGATAATACTACACATACTTATACATATACATTATACTGTAAATTATGCATACATACATATAAAGAATACATATATACATTACTAATGACTATATTGTAGTGTTAGTATAATACAATACAAAGATTACATACTCGAAAATACAACAGTAATACAATACATACAATAGATATAGAGTTAGTATACTGTAGTGTTTGTGGAATACAATGAAAACGTTGAATCTACTTAAATAATAATACAATACTAATACAACACAAATACAATACATTACTTCATAAATACAATACTTTTTTATAACTAGAATAAATGCAAATAACATGAACTAAAACCAAACTTCTCATTACAATCCCCAACATTAACTACAATCGCTAATATTAACTACAATCACTAATATTCAGTGGCGGGCAGTCCGTCAGTACCGATGGAAGGTCCGTCAGTCCGTCAATGAGGGACTCCCGTTTCGCTGGCGGACTGACGACTGACGGAAACTTTGAAACACTGACGGAATGGCGAATGACGAATGACGGACCGGCAAAATTTACTGACGCGCCCACCACTGCAAATATTAACTACAATCACACTATCAACTACAATCCATTTACTAACTACCACATCTAACTACTACCCCTTCCTCCCCACAGCTGGCACGGAATTACCTTGTTAAGCCTCGCCACACCAGCTGTCTGAAGGTCGAGCCGCACAGAATGTAGAGAAGAAAGTTGACAGAAGAATGCGTGTAGTGTAGACATTCAAATATTTCTAACAAGGGGATTAAACCTTTTGTTTCCTGTAGTGCTCCGTCTGTAGGGTCCTCAGCCTCATACTGTAGCATTATGTAGAGCTTGATGACGTGTCTGTAGAGGGAGAAGGATGGAGGGGGAAGGAGAGAAGGAAGAGGAGGTGGTGGTGGTGGTGTAAAAGATTTATTATTATTAGTTAAGTTATACCTTATATTTAGTTTTCTTTAATTTATAATTAGCTAAAAAACAAAAGAAATAAGACGAGAGAGAGAGAGAGAGAGAGAGAGAGAGAGAGAGAGAGAGAGAGAGAGAGAGAGAGAGAGAGAGAGAGAGAGAGAGAGAGAGAGAGAGAGAGAGACAGAGAGAGAGAGAGAGAGAGAGAGAGAGAGAGAGAGAGAGAGAGAGAGTATTACTTACCTTGGCAAATTCATGATGATAAACATTGTGGAGATGAGAACTAACATCTTTGTGGTGCTGTGGTTCCTAATCCCACGCCGCTGTGGTAGATTGATGTGGTGGTCTCTATCCTCCTGTGTTTTCCCTCGAGAGAACCGGTTTCTAATCAGAACTGCATCCCCGTAACAGTGGTAGTTGTGGTTTCATTAATATCCTGTGTTCTAGTTGTGGTGGTGGTGGTGGTGGTGGTGGTATGAATAAGGTTTCTATGATCAATAATAACAATAGGTTTCGATAGGTTTCTACGTGTTCTAGTCGGTTTATTCCTATATTTTCTACTTAAATCATGACTTTCACCCATTTGGTTTCTAACACCGTCTTTGTTTACACTCGTTTTAGTCTTTGCAATGAAAAACTGATGACTAGATTTTTCATTTCCCTTCGTATCTAAATCAAATCTTCCCTCCTGTCTATTCTCTCGTCTATAGAACACCCTATAGTCCTTATCTAAGCTGCTACAAGGGTTCGAACACCTTCTAGACGAACCTAATACTTGTAAGGTGATGCTGGTAGCGTTATTAGCGTATATATGTGATGTTAAACTATTTGGTATTGAACTGAGGCTATTATCTTGTATTACCTTCATTCCTAGTTTCCTTTCTGTGATTGCATCTAAGGAGTGTGGATGTAGGTGTGGATGTGGATGTGGATGTATAGTTAGTTTGTTGTTGTTTAGTGTGTGTGGATGTGGTTTGGGTGCGTGGATGAGGTGTGGATACGTGGTTATTTGATGTGGAATGTAGCTGGAAAGATAAGAACATAATGATAATAATAATAATAATAATATAAGTAGGCACGTAGCCCCATACATAACCCTATAGATATTTGTTTATTATTATTATTATTATTTTCTATAGTTCTCTCTCTCTCTCTCTCTCTCTCTCTCTCTCTCTCTCTCTCTCTCTCTCTCTCTCTCTCTCTCTCTCTCTCTCTCTCTCTCTCTCTCTCTCTCTCACCGTGCTTAATTCCCATATGATGAGCCCGTTCATTAAGACGATAATTAGGAACGGTACCACCACCATCACCACCACATTTAGCATAGTAAAGGCTGCCATCACCTCTTGGTACTGGACACCGCACGAGCTAAACTGGGATTTGGCGGGAAAAAAAAAGAGAGAATGGGAAATAATGGGCGGGAAAATGGGAGGAGTAGAGTATTTGGCGGGAAGAGAGAATGGGAAATAATGGCGGGAAAATGGGAGGAGTAGAGTATTTGGCGGGAAGAAGAATAAAGAATGGGAGGAAATGTGAGAAGGAAAAAGAGAAGGGCAAGATGGGAAGAAAAAGGGAAGAATTGAGAAAAATTAAAAACAAAATAGCAATGAAAGAAATAAAGAAATATCAACATAGTATCTCAACACAATGTAAATAAATCATCTCTCTCTCTCTCTCTCTCACCTCGTCAATCTTACCAATAGTGACCAGCAGGTACAAATTACACACAGATGAGAACAGCACCGCACACAGAATGGTACACTTAGCTCGCCGCACCGTACACAGCATCTGTCTACGTAAAGGATACCGGACCGCTATGCACCGTTCCGTTGTATAAGCGACCGTTAACCTAAAATACAAAGCGGAGTGAATGAATGAGATTACATGAGACGAACAGACACCTTACTGATAATTCAAAAGGGTAACTCAACTATTTCTTCCACTCACCAAGTTACGCATGTGGTGTAGGTAGTGAAGAGATAATTCATAATCTTGCATCCAATGGAGGTATCGAGGAGGGAGAGGCGGGTTGAGGGGAAGGATTTGTTATGGAAAGCCATCTCACTAATAATAATAAAACAAAGGCAGTGTCTGATGCTGCCATGGCCGCTAAAAAGTAAGATGTTGTCCTACGCTTGAGTCTTGTTTTCAAAAATACGTCTAAGCTTAGTAGATTACCAATTAAACCTGTGGGAAGAGAATTATTAGTGTTATTATTATTATTATTTGTTTTTCTATTACGTATATCATTATTATTACTATCATTATCATATTACATTGTCACTTACCAATTATTATCACTATTCTGTTATTGATATTCCTTATATAAACAAACTTAGACGGGCATATAAAAATTTAAACATATAATAATGAAAAAATAAATAAACTCTTCGGTTATTTCCATCCACATTTCACTTACTACACCACAGAAAACAAAATCAATTTATGACAAACTTATACAAAACAATACAATGACCTTATTATTAGTATCAATATATAAATAAATAGTTTAATACTCACCTACTAAAGCGATGAATGGAATGTAATAGATGAATAGAATGTTTATCAATACATCGCTGGTTTGAGAGGTGGTGGTGGTGGTAGTAGGGGGTGAATGCATAGTAGTAGTAATAGTAGTAGTAGTAGTAGTAGTGTGTGTGTGTGTGTGTGTGTGCGTGTGTGTGTCTGTACGTCTTATCTGTGTCCTGGATTGGGAGTAAATGAAGCTTGAATGTGAAGGAAAGAGGAAAGGAAGGAGGGAAGGAGGGAAGGAAGGGAGGGAAGGAGGGAAGGGATGGAGGAATGGAGAGAGAGCGAGAGCGAGAGAGAGAGAGAGAGAGAGAGAGAGAGAGAGAGAGAGAGAGAGAGAGAGAGAGAGAGAGAGAGAGAGAGAGAGAGAGAGAGAGAGAGAGAGAATAACATATCTCCTCCTCCTCTTCCTACTACTACTACTACTACTACTACTACTACTACTATTACTACTACTACTACTACTACTACTACTACAACTACTACTACTACAATGAATGGTTACACAAACATGAAAAAACAAACTGCAAAATGTTTATTCACTAGACGCACATACAAAAAACGTACACACACACACACACACACACATACACACACACACACACACACACATATATATACATACACAGATATAAATGTACACATGACCTAGGTGGCGGTGACGTACATACATACATACATACACAAAGGCACTGGTTGTGTGTGTATATGTGTGTGTGTGTGTGTGTGTGTGTGTGTGTGTGTGTGTGTGTGTGTGTGTGTGTGTGTGTGTGTGGGTGAATGAAGTGAAAATTGAGAAGGAAATACCTCTCTCTCTCTCTCTCTCTCTCTCTCTCTCTCTCTCTCTCTCTCACTTTAAAACTAGCTCACTCGCCAAGTTTAAAGAAATACACTGATTGCAGAAAGAGAAAAACATGTTATTTGCATCATCATCATCATCATCATCATCATCATCATCATTATTATTATTATTATTATCATTATTATTATTATTTAAGTGTAAAAAATATCAATAATAATAATGATAATAATAATAATGATAATAATAATGATAATAATAATGATAATAATAATACGTTGCCGTCATTAATGAATTCGTTGTTTACAAATAAATAATAAATAAATAAATAAATAAATAAATAAATAAATAAATAAATAAAAATTTAAGACGTGGATCGAAAAAAATGAATATAATGAAAAAATGAATAAAAATGGAAATAAATAATAATAATAATAATAATAATAATAATAATAATAATAATAATAATAATAATAATGAATAAAGAGAAAATTAATAGAAATGAATAAATAATGACAATGTAAAATTCAAGAAAATATATACAAAAAAAATTACGATTATGAAAATATGTACATGTGTGTGTGTGTGTGTGTGTGTGTGTGTGTGTGTGTGTGTATACATACATACATACATATACAAAAGTACAATAAATAATTACTACTACTACTACTACTACTACTACTACCACTACTACTATTACTACTACTACTAATAATAATAATAATAATAATTCCCACAATGAGTATTACCTTGAAATCGACCTAAACATTATGACACAATACTTTTAAACACACACACACACACACACACACACACACACACACACACACACACACACACACACACACACACACACACACACACATATATGTATATCTTAAATCTGTTTATATCACGCATTTCGATTCTAATTTGTTTATGTATAGTAAAAAAAAATGTTTAAGTTTATATATACAAATAATACTTATGATAATTTTTCTTTTCATTTCAAACTATTACTACTACTACTACTACTACTACTACTACTCCTACTACTACTACTACTACTACTACTACTACTACTACTACTACTATTATTTTCTCTTTTATTCATTATCACGTATTTCTATTTTTATCAGTTTTTTTTTTAATTCAATTTTCTTTTTATTTCATTATTTTTTTATTTTCATTAATTTTTTTTTTTTTTTATTTATTGATCATATTTTTTGCATTTTTCATTTTTTTTTTTTTTTATCATTCATTTCCAGTTTCATTTTTTTTTCTATTTTTTTTTTTTTTTCATATTTTTCTTAATTCTTTCATATTTTTTTTTTTATTATTCATTTTTCTTTTTTCTTCGTTAGTTTTTTAAAGTCGTCAAATTTTTTTTTTTTTCATAATAGACAAATTTTTTTTCCTGATTTTTTCTTATAAATCAATATCATTCTAGTTTTTTTTTCTTATTTACAATTTTTTTATTTACATTTTGATATCACATTCATTTTTTTTTTTAATATAATATCACAATTTTTTCACAATATTTATAATGTAAAGTAAAAAAATGTTCAGTATTTCATAATAATATCACAGTCTGTCTTAAAATTCACCAGTGGTCACCGTTTTCTGTTGTATGTGCACGTCTACATACATACATACACACACTTACACACATGATGTTTTTGCACCTGTTCCTTCCGTTACACCTGAGACACACACACACACAGGTAAGGGTGTGTGTGTGTGTGTGTGTGTGTATGTGTGTGTGTGTGTGTGTGTGTGTGTGTGTGTGTGTGTGTGTGTGTGTGTGTGTGTGTGTGTGTGTGTGTGTGTGCGCGGCACTACTTCCCCTCGGCCAGCACGTCCATGTCGTCCCTGCACCTGGGTACGTACAGGGGTACACACACGTGCTCCCAGATGTCCTGCGGGTACGGCTGTTCCGTGCCCCACCGCCCACCCTCAAGGTCATAACACTCGATCACGCCCGTGGCACGGTCGAAGGTGGCGTCGGAGTGGAAGCCGCCCACCACGTACAGCACGCCACCCACCACCAGTATGCCTGCGTGGTACCTGGGCGTGGGCACGTGCGTCACCACACTCCAGGCGTCCGTGCATGGGTCGTAACAGTCCACGGTGTCCGCCAGCACGCGCGTGTTGCCCGCCTCCTCCTCGTACCACCCGCCCACCACGTACAGCCGCCCCGCGTGCGTCACACAGGCGTGGTCCGCCCGTGGGGTGAGCATGGGCGCGCGGGGCAGCCAAGTGGCCGCGGCGGGGCTGTACGTGCAGCACGAGGACAGCACACGTTCGCCCTCCAGGCCGCCCGCCACGTACAGCAGGCCGTCCAGGGCCGCCGCGCCGTGCTGCGCCCGTGCACCAGGCAGGCCCGGCACGGGCGTCCACTGGTCCGTGCCAGGGTTGTACGCCTCGCACAGACTCTCGTCCTCGGCCGCCCCGTCGTCCGCAGCCTCGGTGGCCCCGCCCACGGCGTACAGCAGGCCGGCCAGCACGGTGAGTGAGAAACGGCACCGTTCCCGGTGCATGGGCGCCATGGTGGTCCACTTGTTGTGGTGGGGGTTGTACCGGAAGCCGAACGGGTGTATGTTTTCCTGCAGGGCCTGGTTGAAGCAGCCTCCGATCACGTACAGGTGGTTGGCCAGCACCGCCGTGCCGTAGTTACACTGCTCCACGTGCGGGATGGTGGTGAGGTGCCGCCACCGTGCCGCGGAGGGCAGGTAGTACGTGATCTCATTGGTGATGCCCCCGATGCTGAACCCGCCCACCTTCACCACGGCCAACTCTAGTCCGCGGGAGTTCACCAGGCCCGTGGGCGGGGCGGGCGGCGCACCCCCCACACCCACGCCCACGCCCAGGGCCCGCTGCAGGGCACGCAGGGGCTCCGCCAGGCCGGGCAGGCGTGCGGCGTGGTCCAGCACGTGCGTGGGCACCTCGTGCAGGTTGAGGGCGGGCAGCAGGATGTTGGCGTGCCGCGCGCGCTCCGCCTTGCCGTGGGCCAGCCAGCCCGCCACGGTCAGCAGCACCTGACCCTCGCTGCAGTCCACCGGGTAGTCACAGGACAACAGGTGCACCAGCTGCACCGCCGTCAGACGCTGGAAGTCCGCCATCTTGCCCAGTGTGTGCAGGTGTGAACTCATGAAGGCGTACACACGGCGCCGCAGCCCGTGTAGGGAGTACGTTTCAGCGATGGTGGCGACGTCAACACAATTGTCAAGGTCAAGCTGGGCCTGCAACACAACGCAACACACACACTCACACTACAACACAACAACACTACAGCACTACAACCACACTATATAACAACACTACAC
>JAXIVD010000373.1:62500-75000 GCA_036785275.1 Cancer borealis
CTATCAGGTGTGTATGTGTGTGTACGTGTGTGTGTGTGTGTGTGTGTGTTGTGAAAATGTATTATAATGTATTACGATTTTATTTATATTTATTTATTTATTTATTTAATTTTCTTCCTATATTGATGTTTTATTTATTTATTATTATTATTATTGTTATTATTATTTTTATTCATTAATTATGCATTTGTCTGATTAATTAACTTATTTTGAATGATTTTTTTATTATCATTTTCTATTTATTCATTAATTTATTCATTTATTTATCAATTTATTTATTTATTCATTTATTTATATATTTATTCATTTATTTATTCATTCATTTATTAATTAATTTATGTATTTATTTATGTATTTATTTATTTATTTATTTATTCATTTATTTATTCATCCCTACCACAGTTCCAAGGACAGCACCCAGCCATCGCACCACACCAGACCACAACCACCACACCAAAAAACCTACACCACCACCCCTAACACCACTCCTAACACCGCTCCTAACACCACCACCTTACCTGAGCTAATGGATTTAATTGGCTACTTAATGAAGAGGCGTAAGGACACCTATAACTTGATCTCCAGCGGCTCGGCCTTGAACCAGGCCATCAAGGAACAGGTCAAGGAACAGCACAGAGCTAATCAAACCCTTTGTGATCACAGGCACTCAAGTTATAACAAGCAGCAGGTGATTAGTGAAGATTAGGTAGTGATTAGTGAAGATTAGGTGGTGATTAGTGAAGATTAGGTGGTGATTAGTGAAGAAATTGAGGGTGTTATTCAGTTATTATTTATTATTTTGGGTTTTGTGTATGTATGTATGTATGTTTATCTGTTCTGTGTGTGTGTGTGTGTGTTATCAATGCATCCAACACACACACACACACACATAGGTACTATACACATAACTTTATTTGTTTTATATGTATGTGTGTGTGTGTGTGTGGTATCAATGCATCCAACACACACACACACACACACACACACACACACACACACACCTATCCTTCCTTCCAGATCCTGTTACGTCGTCTGAGGGATGAACACCCAAACATGCATGACATAAGGGAGGTGAAGGACTGCCTCTATGATCACCTAGTGGAAATGTTTGCAAAGTGGAAGGTAAACTAACATAATTTAACTTAACATTGTATTATATATATGTTAAAATACTGTAATAATGTAAATACTTCTGTTAATTGTTGTATATTTGTCTATTTCACTCAAATTTGCATTATATATATGTTAAAATACTCTAATAATGTAAATACTTCTGTTAATTGTTGTATATTTGTCTATTTCACTCAAATTTGCATTATATATATGTTAAAATACTCTAATAATGTTAATACTTCTGTTAATTGTTGTATATTTGTCTATTTCACTCAAATTTGCATTATATATATATTAAAATACTCTAATAATGTAAATACTTCTGTTAATTGTTGTATATTTGTCTATTTCACTCAAATTTGCATTGTATATATATTAAAATACTGTAATAATGTTAATACTTCTGTTAATTGTTGTATATTTGTCTATTTCACTCAAATTTGCATTATATATATATGTTAAAATACTGTAATAATGTTAATACTTCTGTTAATTATTGTATATTTGTCTATTTCACTCAAATTTGCATTATATATATGTTAAAATACTGTAATAATGTAAATACTTCTGTTAATTATTGTATATTTGTCTTTCTAAACACAACACAACACAACTTTGCATTATATATATGTTAAAATACTCTAATTAATGTAAATACTTATGTTAATAGTCGTGTATATATAACAATTTCTCTTACTATCCTGTCTACATAGTCTAGTTACAAGCGGAATTATTTCATATCTTACTGTTATTATCATTTATATATATTTATCTAACTTATTTTTGTCACTTTTTAATATTAACACAAACAATTATCTTCCTTTCTATCATTTATATATATTTTTACCTAATTTTTGCCTCCTATCAATTAACACCACTAATTATTCTACCTTATTTTGCCTCATCAATTAACACAACTAATTATTCTACCTTATTTTGTCACATCAATTAACGCCACTAATTACCTGTCTTTCCAGCGAGGTTACAAGTCGGCCCAGAGGCGGTTGGACGATGCTATAGATGTGATTGGGAACATCTTCTTAACCTTTATTAACAGGAGTCCAGGAGGTGTCAAGTACCTGGAAAAATGCAGAAAACTGGAAGCTGCTCTCAGTAAGGAAGTCAGGCTGGAAAATGAAGTGAGTGTATGGTGGTGTTTTTTTATTTTTTTTATTTTTTTTATTTATTTTTTATTTTTTATTTTTTTTAGCTTTGTTAAGGAAATGAGTATATATATAATTTTTTTTTTCTTCATTTTTTCATTTTTTCATTTTTATTTTGTTTTTGTATTTATTATTATTATTTTTTTTATATCATTAACCGTTTGGCACCATTAGGCTTACTGAGGCATAGATGGACTTGCCTCGCCTGTTATTTGGCGTAGGTTCTCAGATTTTTATATATAGTGACGCCTCAAATGTCTATATGTCTGTTTGTCTGTCATGATAGTTATAGTAGTAGTAGTAGTAGTAGTAGTAACCTAACATTCTTAACCCAGCTAGTGAGATATATAATGATAATAGGTTAAGTTAGGTTAGGTTAGGTTAGTTTAGGTAATGATAGTTATAGTAGTAGTAGTAGTAACCTAACATTCTTAACCTAGGTGGTGTAATAGATAATGATAATAGATTAGGTTAGGTTAGTTTAGTTAGGTTAGGTTAGGTTATAGTTATAGTTATAGTTATAATAGTAGTAATAACCTAACATTCTTAACCCAGCAAGTGATAATAGGTTAGGTAATGATAGTTATAGTAGTAATAATAATAACCTAACATTCTTACCCCAGGGATTGGATCTTGCCCATCTACTAGTACCAGCTGTGGCCACCAAACTCATGACTTCCATTGATAAAGTACACGACGCGGCCACCAGCTCTGTCATTACCCTAGGGATGCCTCAGACACTCCTGCAGTTCCTTGCCACATCCAAGAACATCACTCCCCTCGCTCTAGACACACTGGCAAAGGATGTGCTGAAAGGTGAGTGAATTGAGAACATAAGATAAGGTTGTATATTGTATTATTTAATGGTAATGTATAATGAGGTGTGAGAATTTGGTTTATAATACTGGTTAATTATCAATATTTTCTGTTCCATCAGTTTTCCGGCATTTTTTCAGAGCATAGTTTTAAATTTCTCAAGTTGGCGCATCAATATTTTTCGGAAGCACTGTTTATATTGATGTTTTGATGCCTAAAAACTGATGGAAACTTGAATATTAATTACTAGATTATTAATAGCTAACCTGTACACTATTTCAAGCCTTATAAATACCGATAATAGTGTGTTAATAATAGTTGAGTGTCTATATTTCCAGGTTTATATCACTACCATGAGGGCGGAGTGGCATACAAGCACCTCCACCCTGAAAACATCATTATACAGAACGGCCATGCAACGCTACGCCACATTAACGACCAATCCAAGTGTAGCATAGGGTACGCATGGCCCTTTGACAGCTTAAACGTAGCCAACCCAGACCACGAGAAGCCAGCAGACATGTACAATTTCGGCTTATTAGTGCTATGGATGGCATGCAAAGGCGCTGGTACATACAACACAGCAGTTATGAAATTCTACTGTAACGTAGCGCTAATTAAGATGACCATGGCTACTGACCCTGATCACCGCCCACAAATAGACTCTATAGTGTACATGGATAACCCAATCTTTCGTTATAACGTACACTGGCGTGGTATTCCCTTAAAGGACTTCATGAATGAGGTATCAACTAAACATGAGGTGGAGGTGTGTGACTTAACATCGGAGGTTGAGACGGGAGATTCCACTAGCGGGTCAGAATGTGTGTTTCACCCCTGCACTGAGGATGAGTCAGGTAATGAAACAACGGAGAGTGATGCACCGCCAAGGAGGAAGTTTACTAGCAAGGTGAATGAAGTAGATATTGAAGCCATTAGGAAGGAACTTACAACACTGGAGATTGCTGTCAAAAGAGAAGCTGATAAGATTAAAGTGACGGATCAAGATAATGTTGATAAAATTGAACTTAGCAGTCAGGAAAATGCTGACAAAATTGAACTTAGCAGCCAAGAAAATGCTGACAAAATAGAACTTAGCAGTCAGGAAAATGCTGACAAAATTGAACTTACTAGCCAAGGAAATGCTGACAAAATTGAACTTACTAGCCAAGGAAATGCTGACAAAATAGAACTTACTAGCCAAGGAAATGCTGACAAAATTGAACTTACTAATCAAGATAATGAAGTTCACAAAATAGAACTTACCACCCAAGATAATGATGTACAGGATGACACTCACAAAATAGAACTTATCACCGATGAAGATGATGTTATATTAGAAGACATAGAGGATACTGAACACAACTAGAACCTAACTAACACTATACAAGGAAATAAAGTTTAAACACAGACGACTCTTTAAACATATATAAGGATATTATTTTACTTGATTAGTATTACATATATAACAAGGACCATTAAGTTATATTATAGAGTAATATTAGTTATGTGTTTTAACTGATATTAAGGAGATGTATTAAGATATATAACAATGAAAGTATTATTGTAGTATCATTATAAACATATTGACTGTATCATATCATTGTACCAAATATATACTTTATCATTATAAGGATATATCTCTATTTATTTGTTATATAGATAATATTTTGTAACGTTTTATATATATATATATATGGAAGGAAGGAATGACCACAATAAGGAAGAATAGATTAGTGTTTGAACAATATAAGGAAATGTTTGTTAATATATAGATATGTAAACACCTTTTATTTGTATATGAACCAGAAATATATATATACTTTTATGTACTTAGATACTTTTTATTATTATTATTATTTTCCTGTTTTGATTACTTAAATACAAACTGATTTTCATAGTTTGTGTGGTGTAGATAAGGAAAGAGAGGAGGAGGAGGAAGAAGAGAAATAAAAGGAGGAGGAAGAAGAGGAAGGAGACGGAAGAGGAAGACGAGGAAAAGAAAGAGGAGGAGGAAGAATAGGAGAAGAAATAAGGGAAGGGAAGAGGATGAAATATATACTAATTATTGACTTACTAAATTATTATATACTTCAATAATATTAAAACTATTTATATATATGTTAAATAATTCCCTGTTTAAACATTAACCAGTCATTATTTAATTATATATTTCCTGGCTCATTGTAGCTTCTATAGTCTATAATGATCTAGTTTAAGGGGTATTATGTAATCATTATACTTAATTATGTGCCTTAATAACTCTTAATTAACACACACATATACACGTACACACACACACACGTACACACACTACCCATCACCCAGTCAAGAAAAACAAACAAAAAAACAGTAAATATAAACATCAAATCAACATAAATAAAATTAATAAATACTAAAAATAACATTAATAAAAATAAAAAACTAATATAACCAATTTTTTCGAGATATCAAAAAGGAGAGAGAGAGCGAGAGAGACGTAAACAACACGGTCGTCTGTGGTCTGTCTTCTGCTAGTACACAGCGGGCGTGGGTGTTGTGTGCAGGCGTGGGCGTGGGTGTTGAGACTTGAGTGGGCGTGATGGCTCTACGTGCTATGGGCGTGGTGTTGAGGCAAGGGCTGCTGGGTGTGGGCGGCGGGCGGCTCCTCACACCTAAACTCACGCCCACGCTACTAGGTAAGGACTAAACTAGATTTAACTACAATATATAGTTTACTAATAGCCACCTACAGTCTCCTAATAGCACGTACAGTCTCCTAATAGCACGTACAGTCTCTTAATAGCCACCTACAGTCTCGTAATAGCACGTACAGTCTCCTAATAGCACGTACAGTCTTCTAATAGCCACATACAGTCTCCTAATAGCACGTACAGTCTCCTAATAGCCACATACAGTCTCCTAATAGCACGTACAGTCTTCTAATAGCACATACAGTCTCCTAATAGCCACCTACAGTCTCCTAATAGCACGTACAGTCTTCTAATAGCACATACAGTCTCCTAATAGCCACCTACAGTTTCCTAATAGCTATGAACAGACTTAATTAACTAGCATATATAGTCAATATTATTTTACATCTTCACCTGAACGCTCTAGAGAATTGATTGATATATTTTGACATTACGTGATGCATTTTCAGAAAGTTTTCCTAATAATTACATTTCCGTTGCAGATAATGTTAATTTATGAGATATATTCAACGTTTTCTATGAGATTATATTATTTATCCATATAAGTTAAGATTTAATTAATTCACCTTATATTAATTTACAAGATATCAAAATTTTCACGGGTACGGACCAGGTGCAGACGCCATTTTTTTTATACCCTAAACCTAACCTAACCTAACAGCCGGGTGCCAGGGCCAGCCTCACCGCCACTATGCCATGCGACAGGAGCTTACCGAGCAGGGCATAATTTGGAGAAGGCCCCAGTATGTCCCCTCGTGGAATCCTAAAAAATCCGGTGACCTTGAAGGATATAAGGAGCCAGGGAAGGAGAGGGTGAAGAGTAAAATGTTGTCTGTCAAGGATAGGCTGGACCAGTGAGTGTGTGTGTGTGTGTGTGTGTGTGTGTGTGTGTCTGTGTGTGTGTCTGTGTTAATATTTGCTTGAATCATCAAATTTTTCATATATACAAAAAAAACTACTACTACTACTACTACTACTACTACTATTACTACTACTACTACTACTACTGCAGGGTTGATGAGGTCACGAGACACCTTCTGAGCCTCAAGTTCGGCACTAGTAAGGACAAGTTTGCCATCGCTCGCTATGACACAAGGAGGGAAATTCAACGTCACCAGTACGACACCGGGTCAATGGAGGTCACCAGTAAGTACCTATGACCTAGCTTGACCTTCCTAAAAACATACATCACTAACTACTACTACTCTACTACTACTACTATTCTACTATTATTATCATTATCATTACTACTACTACTACTACTACTACTACTACTACTACTACTACTACTACTACTACCGTCATTACCTACCCCACAGTTGCCATGCTAACACAACGCATCCGCAAGGCCCAGCAAGTCCTCCTCACCACTAAGAGAGGCAAGCGACACACAGTAAGAGAACGCGTCACCCTCGACAACACCATCGCCCGCAGGAAGAAGCTACTCAAACACTTACGCAGGATGGACTATAAACGTTTCGAATGGCTGATCTACAAGCTGGATATACTGTACCGACCACCGCCTAAGTAAGGGAGGGAAGGGGAGGGAAGGGAGGGAGGAAAGATTGAGTGATGGAAGGAGGTGTAGAGGGAAGGGAAGGGGGATAGAGAGGATAGGAGAGAGGGAAGGGAAGGGAGGGAGGAAAGATTGAGTGATGGAAGAAGGTGTAGAGGGAAGGGAAGGAGGAAAGAGAAGGAAGGGAAGGAGGAAAGAGAGGTATAGAAGGAAGGGAGGGAGGAAAGATTGAGGTATGGAGGGAGATACAGAGAGGGAAGGGAGGGAGGAAAGATTGAGGGAAGGAGGGAGATATATATATATATAGAGAGAGAGAGAGAAGGAAAGGATATATAGAAGAGAAAATCTAACTTAACATAACCTCACCACACCACATCCTTACAGATCCTACCATTGGGTGACCCGTAAGATATCCTTGAGGAAGCTGGTAAGGATGCATGGCTACTCCTTGATGCGGCAAAGGCTGCGTGAATACAAGGATCAACTCAAGAAGCAAAGGAAGAGGTTTGTCAAGGAAAAGAAGGATACTCTCAACTGGATTGTCCAAGCAGAGAAGGATTTAGGACTTCCTGTTTCTGTTGATGTACCTTCTGTTGCCTCCTCCTCCTCCTCCTCCTCCTCCTCCTCCTCCTCTTCCTCTTCTTAATTTTTTTGTATATATTTGTTTTTTTCTTTCTATCTCTCCTGTTTCTCCTCTTCTTCCTCCTTCTTCTTCTTCTTCTTCTTCTTCTTCTTCTTCTTCTTCTTCTTCCTCTTTCTCCTCCTCCTCCTCCTCTTATTTTTATTTATTTTTTATTTTATTTTATTTTATTTTTTGCTATCCTATTTCTCCTCTTCCTTCTCCTCCTCCTCCTCTTCCTCCTCCTCTTCCTCCTCCTCTTCCTCCTCTCTTTCTCTTCATTTTCTTTTCTTTTTTTGCTTTACTATACTATTCCTACAAAATATTCTCTCTCTCTCTCTCTCTCTCTCTCTCTCTCTCTCTCTCTCTCTCTCTCTCTCTCTCTCTCTCTCTCTCTCTCTCTCTCTCTCTCTCTCTCTCTCTCTCTCTCTCTCTCTCTCTCTCTCAAAAGGTGGTAAGTTGTCCTGTAAATAAAGTTGTCAATTAATTAATGTATTTCTCTCATAGAAATTGGAAAGAGAAAGTAAATGGTGTTATTTGCAATTATATATTTATTTTGATCTCTCTCTCTCTCTCTCTCTCTCTCTCTCTCTCTCTCTCTCTCTCTCTCTCTCTCTCTCTCTCTCGTAAATATACAAAAGTTCGTAACAAAATTAATTTGAAAATGTTAGAGTCAATTCTGAGAATACGTACAACGCTAATAATGTCGGGGAAGTGTTGTAAGGACATTGTAATAACTGGAGACATGCTGGACATTGGACAAGTTTACCGTGGATATGTAAAGTACGAGCATGCATGAGGTGGGAATGTACCACCTGATGATACTGATGGCTACGTAATCAATCAAGGTAAGTAGAACTATTGGAATTAGTTCAGTTTTATATCGAGCTATGATATGAGAACATGTGTGCTGTATAGTTCTATTGTTGCCTTCTATGTATGCATCAGGATTTGTAGAAGTTTGGCAGTAATTCTGAACAAATTTGGCAATAATACGCTCACGAGACTTGGCAACCCTGGCTGGTGCTCTCCGTGCTGGTACGGGTGCAGGTGCGGATCTTCAGCTTCTCAGTTAACGTGGTAAGGTGTGGTCGCCCGCGAACACACACACGTTTGAATATGTGGCTTTTAATACTAATTACCGCGGCTCTACACGCCTCTACATGGGGTAAGTATATAAATAGATGATGCTAGTATATCCAGGTAATATATAACACCTGTAGGTTTAGAGGTACAGATGTTATGAGGTTAATTAATGTTTTGTGTACATCCGCTACAGGTAGGAGAGGTGAGGTTGGAGACGTAATTTTGTTTGTTATTGTTTTCTGTGATTTTATTGTTGTTTGTTTGTTTGTTTGTTTATCGTGTTGTGTTGATTAGTTTTAATATATCTGTTTGGAAGCGTTAAATAATCTCTGACCTGTGTATAATCTACTTTTCCTTCCTTCCCTCCTTCCCTCCCTCTATCCTTCCTTCCTTATTCTTTATTCTTTATTCTTTATTACAACATTCAGACACTATTCCTCCAACTAGTGGTGCTCTACAGGGCCTCTATTTATTATGAGATAAATTTAAAATATATAAATGACTAAAATTTGCCAGAATACTACATAAATTAATATCACACACACACACACACAAAAAAAAAAAAATAAATAAATAAAAAAGTTTAAAAGGTATATACAATATACAAGCAAGAATAAACAAATACACAGGAATTGCACTGATGAGGGATGCAAGACCCTCATCATGGTAAGAAATCATGGTAAGAAATAACTTTTTGTTATGGTCATGTCTGATAGATCATAAGCCTCTCTGAAAAGAAATGTTTTAAGCTTCTTCTTGAAAACATCAATGTTGTTACTGGCCTTAATCTGCACTGGAAGCCTATTGTACAGTCTAGGAGCACACACTTGAAAAGCTCTGAAACCAACATCTGAGTTACACCTGGGTTCATGTAGCCAGTACTCAGCAATAGCATGCCTAATCATTACATTTGTATAAACCTCAAAAGGACGTAACAATTTTCTAAGATATACAGGTTTTCCCGTTGTCATGATTTGATATGTCAGTGTACAAATTTTATAAATGATGCGGGCTTTTATTGGTAACCAGTGTAAATCAATGAGAACAGGTGTTATTCTGTCACGAGGTGACACACGCTGTATCATCCGAGCTGCCCTATTCATTATTAATTGCAACTTCTTTAGTTGATAATTTGGCAAGTTATAATATAAGGAATTGCAATAGTCTAACTTTGTTATGACATGATTCTGAATTAGAGTCTTAAGAGAATATTCATCTAGATACCTCCTTATGAAGGCAATGTTCCTCAGATTATACCTTGCCACTCTCACAACCTCGTTTATCTGATTATTTAAACTTAAATACTTATCAACTATAACACCTAAATTTTTAACCTTATCAGATAAATAAATATTTGTACCATTTACATTCAAACTTTGTACACCATCAAATCTCCTAAGGCCACTCTTTTTACCAACAAACAAACATTCAGTCTTATCCTCATTTAATTTCAATTGCTTTTTAATCATCCAATCTTTAATAAGTCATGACACTCGTCAGAGCGTTTTCTGTGTCAAGTATATTGTTTACTGTTAGATAAAACTGAGTGTCGTCTGCATAAAGAGCAAAAGTTACGTTAGATTCCCTTAAAATGAAAGACAATTCGGTAGTGTAGATACTAAACAATACTGGCCCCAACACACTTCCCTGGGGAACACCTCTGTTGAGCTGACAATGCTCAGAGACAGAACCCCCAACTTGGACACAGAAACTTCTATTTACAAGATAGCTCCTCAAGTACTGTAGTGCACGGTCTCTAATGCCAATGATCCACAGATCCTCCAGCAGTAGATCATGCACCACCGTATCAAAGGCAGCACTTAAATCTAATAAAATCAAAATACCACATTTTCCTTCATCCATCTTACATAACAGATCATTAGTGACGCTACATAGAGCTGTTTCAGTTGAGTGTAATTTCCTATAAGCACTCTGATTGGCAGGCAAAATATTAGTAGTAGATAGGTATTCAAGTAGTTGAACATGAATAACACTTTCAATAACTTTTGACAAGAAAGATAAATTAGAAACAGGTCGGTACGATGAAAGGCATTGGCGATCAAGTCTACTCTTTAAAGTCGGTTTAACAATAGCAAGTTTTTCACTTTGCGGAAAAATACATCCACTTATGCTTAAATTTACAATTCTCATGAGAACAATGGCAAGCTTCAAGAAATCCTCCCTGTTGACAATATCTGACATTGGAAATGGATCTAGAATACAATATGATTTCTTAATATTTCTTGACAAAGTTTGTAGCGTATCCATGCTGACCTCACTAAAGGACTCCAGACCTTACCCATCCTTCTCTTCCTCCCTTCCCTACCCCCCTTACTTTTCCTCCCCTACCTCATACCTCTTCCTTCTCTCCCTCCCCTACCCTACCTTTTTCCCTCCATCTCTCACTCTTCCCTCCCTCCCTCCCTCCATCTTTCTCTTCTTCCTTCCTTCCTTCCTTCTACCCTTCCTTACCCTTCCTTATCCCTCTTCCTTCCCTCCCTACCTTATCCTTCCTTCCCTTCCTCCCTACCTTATCCTTCCTTCCCTCCCTCCCTCCTTCCTTCCTTCCTTCCTTCCTTCCTTCCTTCCTTCCTTCCTTCCTTCCTTCCTTCCTTCCTTCCTTCCTTCCTTCCTTCCTTCCTTCCTTCCTTCCTTCCTTCCTTCCTTCCTTCCTTCCTTCCCTCCACTAATCCCTCCCCCCGCCTCCCCAGGTAAGTCGTCAGCGTCCGTCCGCTGGTGCACAATCTCACCGCCAGAACAAAAGAAGTGCGAGGCGCTGGCACACGCCTTAGAAAAAATGCCACCCCGCCCTGACATTCACTACAAAGAACTAGAGTGTAATCAGGTAAGAATGAATTAATAGTTTGTTGTTATTTGTTTATTTATTGTTTATTTATTGACAGGTGGGAGGGTGAAATATTACAGACAAGGAACTGCCTCGTGTAAGTCATCAACTGGCCTCTTGTAGTCTCATCAATTCTTATGTTGTTCTTCTTATGTTGTTGTTATGTTGACACGCCCTCCTCCCCCCCCCCCCCTCTTAGGTGATGAGTCATGAGGAGTGCATGGTGTTATTGGACCAGGGGAAGGCAGACCTCGTAGCACTCAATCCTAACGAAATCTTCATTGGCGGCCGATATCACTCTCTTATTCCACTGATGAAGGAGTCTTATGATGGTGAGTGAGGTTACGTGAGGTGAGGTTAGGTGAGGTTAAGGAAAGTTTAGCTATTCTATTTGATATATTAATTCCTACATCCAATTATCAACCAACCATTTTTTTTGCCGGATTTTTTTATATACTTAATTTTTTTCTCCCCTTAGCCGGTACCCTTTCAAAAAAAAAAAAAAAAAAAAAAAAAAAAAAAAACCTAATAATTTCTCCACTAATTAGGTAACCATTTCAATCAATTAACCAACCATTTCACCATTAATTAACCCCCCTTCCCCCCACCCACACACAGGAGGGCGTAAGAACTACTACTCGGTGGGTGT
>JAXIVD010000373.1:82500-105000 GCA_036785275.1 Cancer borealis
TTATATGTATAATCATTAAGTTCTCAACCTCCCGTTTTCTTTGCATCCTCCTTTCAGTTTCAACATGTACGCTTCCCCTGAGCCCTACGCTGACCTTATATTCCAGGTAAGGTCATAGTTAGTAGGAAATCAGGTCATATATGCAACCTTAATGACCATATTTAAAAGATGAGAAAATTATTTAAAAGGGTGACTATTTTAATTTTATATTTTGACTGATTTATTTTTCTATATTTTATTATTATTATTATTTTTTTTTTGATTATTATTTATGATGTGTTCTTCTTCCTCCTCCTCCTCCTGCAGGATGCCACACAGCAGCTGGTTCCTATTGAGTTAGAAGAACAACACTACCATGCCTACCTAGGTGAGAGAACAAGAGAGAGAGAGAGAGAGATGGAGAGATAGAAAGATAGAGAGGTATAGAGATAGAAAGATAGAGAGATAGATAGAGATATATAGAGAGAGATTAATACATAGATAGATAATTTGATCAATACTTAGCTAGTTTAATATATAGAAAAAAGCTTAAATAAATAGATTGATAGATAGAAAAATACTTCGATGAATACAAAAAAAAAAATAAATAAATAAAAAAAAGATAGAGGATTACATAGAGAAAAAATACATCGAAAAATCAAATAAAAAAAAAAAAATCGAAAAAAAAAATCACTAGAATAGAAATAAATCGAAAAAAAAAATATATATATTAAAAAAAAAATACCAAAAAAAAATCAATACAAAAATACAAAAATGCATCTATACAAGTAATACAACAACTCCTTTCTTCCCCCTCCCCCCCGCCCCCCCCCCCGCCCACAGGGTTAGAATTTTTGAACGCCCGTTACGAGGTTGATTGTGCAGCTGGTTCACCTCTGCACCAGCTGTCAAATTACCTGCTGTCTCTCACCTGTCTGCTGCTCAAACTTACCTGGGATCAACGCTATTAGAGAGAGAGAGAGAGAGAGAGAGAGAGAGAGAGAGAGAGAGAGAGAGAGAGAGAGAGAGAGAGAGAGAGAGAGAGAGAGAGAGAGAGAGAGAGAGAGAGAGAGAGAGAGAGAGAATGAGACCAGATTCATTTTATATATATAAGTATTTTCTCAATAACCAACGTAATATTCCATCCATTAATCCGTCCAATTTAATACAAAAAAAAAACTGAATTAATGTGTCTATATATATATGTATGTATGTATGTATGTATGTACGTATGTATGTATGTATGTATGTATGTATGTACGTATGTATGTATGTATGTATTTTATAGTGAATCTACAAGTATTAAAAAAAGTTTATAGGAAAATATACATGTTAGTTTTTTAAGTAAATATTTGGGGGAAAAAATTGTATTGTAATTTTTTTTTTTTTTTTTTATATATAGATTATTATAAAATTTCACCAAGTGCCTTTATCATTATCATTATCATTATTATTATTATTATTGTTTGTTTGTTTCTTGTTTGTTAAGATTGAGTGTTTTCAGTTCAAAGTCACAAAATTAATAATAATAATGATAATAATAATGATAAGAAACTCAGTATGATAATGTTTAGAATATTTTTTGTGCCTAAGAATTGTGTGATAGAATATATATTATGGAATGGTACAAACTCTTCCGTCCTTATTATTATTATTATTATTATTGTTATTATTATTATTATTATTATTATTATTATTAATATTCATCTTTTATATGTAATTTGTGTTGAATTATGAAAATGTTTACTAATTAACATTTTATTATTATAGAAACAATTACAATATCTCCGTCCACAGTTTTTATTATTATTTACTTAATGATTTTATATTTTGTTTGTTAATTTTAGCAACAAACTTTTTACTTTATTTTATCCATTAGAGTCAATCTGTAATGAATGTCAGTGTATTATTATTATTATTATTATTATTATTATTATTATTATTATTATTATTATTACAGAATGAAAGGTTAATACTTGATGCTATATTTTTTAGAATAAATTAACTTACTAAATAATTGTTCTTATCTTGCCTATGTGTGTGTGTGTGTATATTAATTCTATTTTTTGTTATTTTTTATTGTTATTTTTTTTCAGAAAATGGACGAAAGCCAGCTGGAAATGTACCAGCTGGCTCTCTCTCTCTCTCTCTCTCTCTCTCTCTCTCTCTCTCTCTCTCTCTCTCTCTCTCTCTCTCTCTCTCTCTCTCTTTTACTGTCATTTTCTTTTTTTCATTCTATTTATCTTTTCTATCTTTGTATTTATTTTATTTTCTTCTTAAAGAGAGAGAGAGAGAGAGAGAGAGAGAGAGAGAGAGAGAGAGAGAGAGAGAGAGAGAGAGAGAGAGAGAGAGAGAGAGAGAGAGAGAATTACTAATGAAATATTTAATGAACAAACATATACCAGTCATTTTTTTTTTTTACTGAAGTTATTATTACATTAAAAAGAAAAAAAAATTGTATATATGTATTAAAAAAATTATATACATAATTAATTCCATATATATATATACAAAAAAAATAATGATAGCATACACCATCCATCATCATTTATCATCATTATTATCATTATTATCATTATTATTATTATACATTTCATAACAAAACCAAAAAATAAAAATAAACCCATCAAAAAAATCAATAAAATACAAATAAAATAAAATATAAAAATTCAAACGAGCATATAGACTTTTTAGGTCAAATGACATTCACTTGACCTCGCTTGACGTCTGCTGTGGGCGGGGCCACCACGCAAACCTGACCTAACCCCCCAATTATCAGGTCACTGTGAATACTGGAGGTCAAACGAAGGGTACAGGAAGAAAGATAAAGGATGAAAGATAATAAATAATACATAAAACAATCATAATTAACCGTAGATAAGCGTGATAATAGAGATATAAACATTGTCTTCCTCGATCAATAGAACTGACCTAACAACCCAATTATTACCTCATTGCTGATATGTTAGGTCAAAATAAGGGAATGGGAAGAAAGATAAAAGACGCAAGATAATAAAGAGTGTATAAATAACCTTAATAAAGCGTGAATAAGCGTGAAAACAGAGACATAAGCGTTGGCTCTCTCACCCTCGATCAATAAGGCGAAGCTTCATCTTACACTGCCAGACGTAGAATGAAACCTCAACTAACATCAAAACAAACCTTAAACAACAATTACCACACACCAAAACACATTACAATAACCAGAAAAATAAAATAAATGTAATAATTCGTGTTTGATTTAATATATAAGTGTGTAATATATGGTTTGGTGCAGTAGGAGTTGTTAATACTAAGGTTCTGGCAGCGAGGCAGGGTCAGTGTGAATTGAGACGGCTTCCCATGGGGTCATCTGGCTCCTCCCCACCCTGCAGCATCACCCTGGAAGGTCATACACCCTTATACATCACCCTAACACCCTTATAGTCACCTTATTAATCACACTTTGATCTACATTGATTCATCTGTTTTTGTTGTTATTTTTCTAACTTCAAATTCGTTTCTATTTTGTTTATTGATCAAAACCGGATTTTTTGGTTCTATTGCAGTGTTGTTTATGACCTTGTTGTGCTTAAGCAAGGTAAGGTCAGGTCAGGGTGATCTATGTATACGTGTATGATACTGTTATTGTTATTGTTTTTATAAATATTTGACCTGACCTGAAAATAGTGTGACCTAAGGATACGTAGGGTCATAATGATATAAGTAAGCTACAAAAGGCCCCTGGGTGTACACGAGGTAGTTTCTGTTACTCTAATACTCGGTAAAAGTTTACATCTTCACCAGAATGCACTTGGATATAAATAACACACTTATCGTATAGATTTTGATCCATTTCGAATGATTTTGACATTCATTTCCGTCGCAAATGAATATATAATAAGATATCCTTATCACTCCTAACTCAAGCTTGGGGACTTGTGGGAATGTGGGGTTCTTGGTAGTGGGGAAGACGAAATACAATGATTTACGGTAAGAATAATGTGCTAAAATCATTAACATAACCTAACAATGACCTATTGACGAACTCACAATTAAATGCAATGACGGTCACAATACCTGGCCTCTATGTACCGTTGGCTGCTATGTTCCAGCGGCTGATATATACCATTAGCAGCTGATATTATCATTAACATAATACAAATACACTAACAAAATTCCATTACTTATTAATAGCCCTGTTCGGTACATAAGAGCCGGTACATATCAGCTCTGCAGTTATTACCTACATCCACCTCTTATCCCCATCCATAAAGCGGTAATCAAATATTTTTGCTCCATCTCCCGTCTTGAAAATAGGGAACACATTCGCTAAAAATAGGAACTGCATTCACTATTACTGAAGTGACCTGACATACGTGACCTGGTGTCGTTGAGGGATGAATGGTGACCTTGCATGACCTAGTGTGACCTCAAAGCGTATGACAGTAATAATTTTGATCTCGAGTCTGTAATTTTCAACCATTTTTCATTTTTTCATATTTCATTCTTTCTTATCTTCTGATGTATCTTCGTTTTGTTTAACTTTTTCTTTTTTTGTTTTCACTTCGTTGTTATTATGCAGAAGAATAATAACCATAATATATGATTAGATTTAGTTAGGTAAATATTTCCTTTATTACCGTGCGTGTGTGTGTGTGTGTGTAATTCACCACGGCCTTGAGGATCACGCGCTGGACTCAAAATCGGCAGCTTTTACCCTCCCGGAGAGAGCTTACAATTTACAGCTTACAGTTACAGCTTACAGTTCATTATAGCTCGATCTATGGGTAAAGCTGTGACCTTTCACGCCACACACCCCATCCTCTTGCTCAAGGAGGACAGTAACTGCTGAATGACAGGCCGAGACGTTATCACCGAACTACCAAACAGTGTGCGTGTACGCTAATCCTATTTGGTATTTTATTTAATAAGATTTCTAGAACGCAAGAGAATAAGGAGTACTAATCTTTATCCTAAGTGTTTTATTTCCTTATCATTACAGAACGTAAGGGTAAGGAAGAAGACGTACAAGTATGGGGGTCCGTGGTCTGCAATCGTTCTTGGAGTCTCACTGTGGGCAAGCATGCTACTCTGTCAACATTGGAAAGGTGAGGGTGTGTGTGTGTGAGTGTGTGTGTGTGTGTGTGTGTGTGTGTGTGTGTGTGTGTGTGTGTGTGTGTTATTCTATTGGGTATTTGTGTATAACTACTGTGAGATACACCTTTGTGGTAGTGGTCAGCTGGGAGAACCTAGCGACGGAAAGGTTGTCACTTGTCACACCCGCGGAGGATGTTGTACACTTGTATCACGTCTCCTCACCTCCGTCCATCCTTCAGTGTTTGCAGACCCGTGGCTCCACACCTAACCTTGCAGGGGGATGTGCACTCTGCCACTAGTTTTGTTGCCCTGTGCTGAACTTTCTCCAGCTGTTGTATATCGTTAACCATACAGTGTGTTGAGCAGTGTGCACCGTAGTGTAGAAGAGTTTGATTAGTGCTGTGTAAAACGCACGCACAATCTGCTGGTTTAAGTAGGTGGAGTTCCTGCTCATTATGTCCACTCTGCTGTTGGCCTTCCCTGCTGCTGCTGCTGCTGCTGCTGTAACATGTAACGCCACCTTAAGGTTTTCTGAGACCAAGACCCACAGATCCTTATGTTAAGTTATAGTTAGGCTATGTTTGGTTATGGTTATGGTTATGTTATGTTTGGTTTACTTAGGTACGGTTTGGTTTGGTTATATAAGCTTTTTATATTTTATTATCCAAAAGCTAGGCATTTCACCCTAGACCTAACCTAACACCCCACCCCCCCTTCCCCAGGTTGCAGACGAGTACCACAAGAGGACGGGCAAAACACCATTAATAGTAGTGGATGGCATGTCATGTTTGAGGAAACTATACGGAAAACTCAACTGGATTTGTGGCGGACAGTGGAAGGGTTACGTTGAACACATACAAGATTTCCACAAGAGTCTGTCGCAACATGGCATTAAATTGGTGTTATTCTTTGATGGAAACACGCCGGTAAGTAGAGAGAGAGAGAGAGAGAGAGAGAAAAAAAAAAAAAAAAAAGAGGGTAAGGGAGAGGAAGTACAAAAAAAAATTGAAATAATGAAAAATATATTACTACTACTACTACTACTATTACTACTACTACTACTACTACTACTACTACTACTACTACTACTACTACAGGAGAGGAAGAGGGAGACGTGGGCACACAGACGCTTGGAGAACTTGAAAGACGTCATCAATTACTTTACAATCATCAAATCCAACAAAGAATTAGAACACGGCAAGCATTTCTTCCTTCCTACGGGACTCGCTGCCTTCACTCCTATCATCTTCAAGGTATGTGTGTGTGTGTGTGTGTGTGTGTGTGTGTGTGTGTGTGTGTGTGTGTGTGTTTGAAGTGTGTGTGTATTTACCTAGTTGTAATATATATATCCAAAGAATTATATATGTTTGTAGCACAGTACTAGAATACCTAACCTAACTTAACCTTACCTTACCTTACCTTACCTTACCTTACCTTACCTTACCTTATCTTATCTAACCTTACCTTACCTAACCTAACCTTACCTTACCTAAACTAACCTTACCTTACCTAACCTTACCTTACCTAACCTTATCTTACCTTACCTTACCTTACCTAACCTTACCTTACCTTACCTTACCTTACCTTACCTTACCTTACCTACCCTTCCCTTACCTACCCTTCCCATCCCTTACCTTACCTTACCTTACCTTACCTTACCTTACCTCACCTTAAACACACACAACCTAACCTAACCTTATTTAAAACACACACCTACAACCTAACCTAACCTAACCTAACTTAACTTAACTTAACTTAACTTAACTTTCAACAGGATATCTTAGGCTGCTCTGTCTACACCTGCCTTGAGGAGTGTGACAAGGCAGTAGCAGAGTTCGCCAAGATCCACGGAGCGATGGGGATTCTCGGGCAAGACTCTGACTACATCATTTACAGCACTGCTCATTACTACTTCTCAATTAACCATCTCAACCTGGAGACTCTGGACACGGTGATGTATGACCGGAATGCCCTGTGTCGTGTGCTGCATATTACTGTCGACCAACTGCCTTTCCTATCCTGCCTTATTGGTGAGTGTTCGTGTGGGGTTGGGGTGTGGGTGTGTGTGTGTGTGTGGGTGTGTGTGGGTGTGTGTGTGTGTGGGTGGGTGGGTGGGTGGGTGTGGGTTTATTTGGTGTGTGTGTGTGTGTGTATTTTTGTAAAAGTAACATAAATCACACACACTCTCTCTGTGTGTGTGTAACCTAATTATCATTACCTACAAACATCCCTTCTCTCCCATCCATCCATCTATCCATCCATCTACCTATCTATCTATATATCTATCCATCCATCCATCCACCTATCTATCCATCATTCTATCTATCTACCATCTATCTATCTATCTATCCATCTATCTATCTATCCATCCATTCATCACCTAATGTAAAAAAAAAAATCTAGCCATCCCTCCTCCCTCCCTCCACTCCTCCACCTCTCCTCCTCCACAGGGAATGATGTGATCCACCAGGAGGACTTGCTACTCTTTCACCAGCAGCACCTCAGGATATCAATGCATCAGCTGCACCGCCATCACAACCGCCCGCCACCGGAGATCCTGATACCTAAGGTCGCGACGTTTATTAATAACCAACCGCCTATGGAACAACTTAACCAACAGTTACCTTCGCTGGCTAGGTGTGTGCTTGGGGGTGTTTGTGTACGTATGTGTGTGTGTGTGTGTGTGTTTTTTTTGGTAATTTCTGGTTGTAATTTATTTATTTATTTATTTATTGTCGTATATTTTAGGTTTTATAATATTTTTTCTAGGTATAATTTTCTATTCTTTTTTATATATCGAGTTCGCTCCTCCTCCTCCTCCTCCTCCTCCTCCTCCTCCTCCTCCTCCTCCTCCTCCTCCTCCTCCTCCTCAGGGTGGTGTTCCGGGATGAGAATCGCGCCCACCTCCTCATAGATGGAATTGGAATGTACACGTTGGATATTGAAACTCCGGATATGTTTAGTAACCAGCCGCCGGAGGTTGAGGTACGTGTGGTGTGTGTGTGTGTGTGTGTGTGTGTGTGTGTGTGTGTGTGTGTTCTGTTCATGTCTTGTTTTTTATTGTTTTTTTTATCAATTTGTTTTCATATAGTTATGTGTGTGTGTGTTTTTTTTTTCTTGTGTGTGTGTGTGTGTGTGTGTGTGTGTGTGTGTGTGTGTGTGTGTGTGTGTGTGTGTGTTATTCAGATTGATTGAAGGATGGATGGAAGGTTTAGTTTTACATACACATACATTTGCACACACACACACAGAAAGACACACACACAATTTATTTATTTATTTTTCCTCTCACTTTTCTCTCACACTTACACCCCCCACCAACTCCCAACCCCACACACACCCCTTCCCCCCCAACCCCCCCACACAAACCCCCCCCACTCATTTCTCACCATCCCAGTAGGGTATGGAGATAATGGAGCGAGCACGGCTGAGACACATCAACTCAGGCCTTGGACGTCACCTGTTTGCCATCCTGCGCGGGGAGGCTTACGAGTCCTCCACTACCCTTGAGGACTATACTTCCAGCCTGCCCTCGGGAGCCACGGTGTTTCAGCTCCTAAGGTCAAGGGTGTATCGGATTTTGCAGAAGTCGGCGCGAGGTGAGGACAACGGTATGTGTGTGTGTGTGTGTTTTTTTTGGGTGTGTGTGTGTGTGTGTTTTTGTGTTTTTAATGTTTTTTTTTTTTTTGTAGTTGTGTATGTGTGTGTGTGTGTGTGTTTATTTTCTTCTATTTAATGTGGTTTTATAAAGTTATATGTACTAATTCTTGTGTGTGTGTGTGTGTGTTTTTGTGTGTGTGATAGTAATAATGATTTAATGGTTTATTAATTAACAAAAGTATACATGGAATTTATATATTATTGGTATTATTTATATATATATACGTACATGTGTGTGTGTGTGTGTATGTGTGAATCTATATTTTTATTTAGTCATACATATAGTCAGCTAGTTCTAAATATATATAACAAATTTTTTTTTTATATATATACGAATAAATTTTTTTTTTAGTAAACGACCGATACAATATATTAATCTATACACATTTTTTCCTTCCTTCTACGGTGAGAATACAAAAATTTTTCTGTATTGTCCACATACATAAATATACAACCTTTCTTATGGTATATAGAATCCTACTGTAGTGTTGTATTGTCTTGTATTTTGCTGTATTTTGACTAACTATTTCTAGATGTATTTTTGTCATAATTATTTTTTTCTAACCTGTAGTATGTGTGTGTATTTATGTGTGTGTTTGTGTGTGTGTGTGTGTGTGTTTAGTATTAATGTTGTGTAGTTTAGATTCTATCCTAATTATTGACGCTTAATTATACGTCCATGTGTGTGTATGTGTGCGTATATGTATATGTATGTTTGTATGTGTGTGTCTATATATGTGTTTGTATATGTGAGTAAGTGTGTGTGTGTGTTTGTGTATGTAAGTGCGTGTGTGTGTGTGTGTGCATATATGTGTTTGTATCTGTGTGTATATGTTGTGTGTGTGTGTTTGTATGCGAGTGTGTGTGTGTGTGTATATGAATGCGAGTGTGTGTGTGTGCGTGTGTGTGTATATGGGAGTAAGTGTGTCTGTGTGAATATATATATGTATGTGTATATGTGTGAGTGAGAGTGTGCGTATATGTGTGTGTGCGTGTGCCGTCTCTCAAACTGTTAACTGTTATGTGCTTTTGCAGGTGTGTGACTGTGCTGTATGGTAGGTGTTGGTGGTGTTCTGCCGGTGTTCTGTTTAATGTTCTGGCGGTGATGCTTATTCAAGGTGCTGCAGTGTGCCGTGTGCCGTGTTTCAGGTCAACTATCAATAATCAGGTTTAATCAGTTTTCAGGGAGTTTCAAAATTTTCCGGTTGTCAGTTTCAAAATTTTACGTTCCATCAGTTTTCCGGCAGTTTCAAAATTTTTGGTTTTGTCAGTTTAAAATTTACGGTTCAATCAGTTTTCCGGCAGTTTCAAATTTTCCGGTTCCGTCAGTTTCAAAATTTACGGTTCCATCAGTTTTCCGGCAGTTTCAAATTTTCCGGTTCCGTCAGTTTCAAAATTTTCAGTATCATCAGTTTTCCGACAGTTTCAAAATTTCCATCAGTTTTCCGACAGTTTCAAAATTTCCATCAGTTTTTCGACAGTTTCAAAATTTTCATCAGTTTTCCGACAGTTTCAAAATTTCCATCAGTTTTTCGACAATTTCAAAATTTCCCGAGTATACGCATCACAGTTTTCAAAATCACGTTGTATCAAATAACTCGTAAAGTATAAGATTTACGTCAAAAAACTATAGAGTAACAAAGAAAGAACAGAAAACGCTCGTTCATATAAGTTAAAGTATATTGATAATTATAGATATTTGTTCTGGGATTAATAATAGATGTTTGTTATGCGGGATTATTGATAGTTAATCTGTATATATTTTTGTGTTGGTTACCCCTTTATGTCTCCTCCTCCTCCTCCTGTCTCGGGCCTTGCAGCACCGTTCCGTTCTGTTACACCCTAAAGTTGACCAGCCGGCGGGGGAAGATGTTACGTGTGTGTGTGTGTGTGTGTGGTTTTTTTTTACGGCACATACGTAACTCCTTAATTTTTTTTTTCAATTTAGCGTAATGGGAGTTTTTATTTATTTTTTTTTATTTAGTTTTGTTTTGTTTGTAAATTAGTTGTTCAAAAAGTCTATTGAAATGTTTTAGTATTGGTTAAAAAAGAAAGTCTATTTCAAAGTTACTTCATTAATTTTTTGGGGAGAGATCAAAAATTACTGAAGATCCATATTTTTCAATTTTCTTATTTATTTATTTTTTTCCTCCTTGGACAGGCTGGTCTACTTTACAACCCATCATTTTAATTACCTTACCTTACCTTACCTTTACTTTACCTTTACCTTACTTTACCTTACCGTGCACATTTATTGTATTTTAACTATTTTATTGACAGTGCTTATAGATACGGCAGCCACATCCTCATAGTGCTTGGTTATAGATACGGCACGTACCTAACTTATGAGTAAAAACCTAACCTAACCAAACCGACTGCTGTATCTCTAAGCATTGTATTTTATTTAGCTCCTAATATTTACCCTTTACTGCCTGCCTCCCTCCCTCCTTCCCTCCTTCCCTCCCTTCCTCCCTCCCTCCTACAGTAACCTTCTCTCTCCTAAACACTTTCCAGACATCCCTCGCCCTCACAAACGAGGTCACAGGAAGAAAATTCGTAAGATTACACGCATACAAAATTGTCTTGTCGGTCTGGCCTTCCAAACACAATCTCGGACTTTCTCTTCCTTCCTTCTATTTTAGCGTTTTTTTAGTCTGTTTTTCCTCTATATCTTAACACTGGTGCAAGCTAAGTCACTCTGCTATGTCATGCTGCACAGAACACGCACACGCACACACGAATACACTCAGCCTACGCTTACACATGCACATACACGCACTCACTCACTCCTCCTATGGTTTATATACGCCATTAATTAACCTAAATGTGTCTTGTCATTATCTATTAATTATATATGAGTTTTAGGATTTATAATATATTTTCAGTGTGAGAGAATTGTATTAGGGAAATGAGATGTTCGAAATGACTTCAGAAATTAATCTAAAATGGGAATTATCTTTATTATAACTTTACCTGTGTGTGTGTGTGTGTGTGTGTGTGTGTGTGTGTGTGTGTGTGTGTGTGTGTTTGGGAAGGTAGATTTATGTATAGGAAATGGACTTAATGACACACACTAATGAGGAGTAATTATCATAACTATTAACTAAGAATTGTTTTAGATTAGAAATGTCATGACACATAGCATTTGGGTATATAAATCATAGGTTTAATGCAGCTTACCTTACCTTACCTAACCTAACCAAACTAAAACATAACTAAACTAAACCTAACCTAACCTTACCTTACCTTACCTTACCTTGCCTTACCTTACCTTACCTTACCTTGCCTTACCTTACCTTACCTTGCCTTACCTTACCTTACCTTACCTTACCTTACCTTACCTAACCTTACCTTACCTAACCTTACCTAACCTTACCTTACCTTACCTTGCCTTACCTTACCTTACCTTACCTTACCTTACCTTACCTAACCTAACCTAACCTTACCTTACCTTACCTAACCTTACCTTACCTTACCTTACCTTACCTTACCTAACCTTACCTAACCTTACCTTACCTTACCTAACTTAAACTAACCTTATCACAATACATAAAGGTAAAGTATAGCAATCACTCTCTCTCTCTCTCTCTCTCTCTCTCTCTCTCTCTCTCTCTCTCTCTCTCTCTCTCTCTCTCTCTCTCTCTCTCTCTCTCTCTCTCTCTCTCTCTCTCTCACCTTTGCTCCTGTGGCCAAACAAATGATTAGAATTAGAGATAGTGAGTTAGTGGAAGTTAAACCAGACCAAATTACGTACATGTGTGTGTTTGTGTACGTGTATGTGTGTGTGTGTGTGTGTGTGTATCCACCTACCTAACTAGACTGGCTGTGTGTGGACTTAGAAATGACTCCACTACTTTCTCACAGCTTTTATAAATACTTGTAGTGAGTGATTAGAATAGATATTTATTATTTATTTATTTATTTATTTTAATAGATTATTTTTATTTATTTATTTATTTTTTTTAGATTAGATTTTTTTATTTATTTTTTATTTTTTTGGTATAGCGTCTAGATATATGATTGATTTTTTTTTTTATATATATATAGAAGAAATGATTAATATTGTTCGTAATTTAAATCATTATATATATATTTTAACTCCTAATGATAAGTATATATATTATTTTGTGTATATATATATTTTTAAAGGTTTAGAAATATAAGATAGATTTTTATAGAAGAAAATATTGATAGTAATTTAAACCTTTATATATATATATTTTAACCCATAATTGTATATACATAATTTTTTTTTATGTATATATATATATTTAGGAATTGTTGATGATAATTAAGTATGTAGTTAATGAAGGTGCTCCATTATAATTACTTTGATGTCATTAGTTAGTTAATTATTAGTTAGATTAATTAAATTGCATCATGATAAAAAAAAGAATATATATAACTGAATTAATTAGTTGTTATAGATTGTTGTTGTGGATTGTAATTAGGTTGTTATAGATAATTAGTGATGTTATGTGATGTTATGTTCAATGGTTTAGTTTAATTAGTGAAGTTAGGTTTGAAATGTGTAGTTAGTTAGTGGTAAGATAAGTTAGGTTTAAGAATTGCAGTTAGTGGTGGTAATATTATAAGTTAGAGTTAAGTTAGGAAGGAAATGATTGAAGTTAGTGAAGTTAGGTTTAGTTAGAGATGTTGAAATGTGAAGTTAGAAATAAGTTAGGAAGGCAATGATTAGTTAGAGGTGTTGACATGTGAAGTTACAGTGAAGTTAGGAAGGAAATTATTAGTTAGAGGTGTTGACATGTGAAGTTATAGTGAATTTAGGAAGGAAATGATTAGTTAGAGGTGTTGAAATGTGAAGTTAGGATCAAATTAGGTGCAGTTAGTGGTGTTAAGTTAAGTTTTGAGTGAAGTTAGGTCAGTAATATGGAGTTATTCTTCTCATAACAGTAAGTAGAAGTCAAAATAACAAGTTAGTTAGTAAGTCAAATTAAGTCTAAAAAAACAAACTTATTCTTCTCAAAAATTATAATGATTTTTTTTTTATCAATTCAATAATAATAATAATAAAAAATCACGTTTCCCATTAAAAAAAAAAAAATTCATATACGTTTAAAATTAATAGAAGGAAAAAAATATATACGTAAATAAAAAATAAAAATGAGAAATAACTTAAAATCAATCAAATTAAGAATCAAAATAGAGTATAAAATGACCTTCAAACCTACACATGACCTTAACTTGACTTCCCTGACCTGACCTTGACCTGACCTTGACCTGACCTGACCTTATACTAGCCATTAAGAGCCAGAGTGCCACACCTTCCCCTCTAACGGCACTGTTCTGCCTCATACTTCCAGATGGGCTGAGTCAAGTGCCGGAGTGGTGCATGTACAGCGGTAGTACATTGAAGGAACCTGACCTTGTGGACCCCATCGAACTGGAAGGTGTGTGTGTGTGTACGTGTGTGTGTGTGTGGGTGTTGGGTTGTGTGTGTGAGGGAAAGGGAGGATGAGGTTTTGTGTGTGTGTGTATTGGGTGGTTGTGTTGGGTTGGATGTGTGTGTGAGTGGGTGTGGATGTGTTGGGGTAAGTGTGTGTATTCACTGTCACAGTCTCCTGTTGGTCTCTCTCGAGACAGCCGGCCGTCCCGCTATGGAAAGAGCTCAGAGCTTATAGTGACCAATCTTTGGGTTGGACCGAGACCACTCACACACAACACACCGGGACAATGAGATCACAACCCCTCGACTTACATCCCGTACCTACTCACTGCTAGGTGAACAGAGGCTACATGTGAAAGGAGACTCGCCCAAATATTCTCCGTCCGCCCAGGGGATCGAATCCTGGCCCCTCGGTTGTGAGCCGAGTGCGCTAACCACTACGCTAGCGGACCGTGTGTGTGTGTGTGTGTGTGTGTGTGTGTGTGGATATAAATTTAGTTATAGATAGAAGGGGAATGTGAGAAGAGAGAGAGAGAGAGAGAGAGAGAGAGAGAGAGAGAGAGAGAGAGAGAGAGAGAGAGAGAGAGAGAGAGAGAGAGAGAGAGAGAGAGAGAGAGAATACAAGAAGATATTGATATTAATTAAACACATTAATTTCTTATATCTCTTTATTAATTCATTTATTTATTTATTTATTTTTACAGACAAAACCTGAAATATATAAAATAATATTAACAACAAAAAAAACTAGAATTCTCTTTTTAGACCACAATAAAAAATCTAGTAAAAAAAAAAAAAAATTCAAATCAGAAAATTTAAACATTACTTCTACAGCTAAATAACAATAACTTTGAATATATATTAATTAACCTTTTCCACACACACACACACACACACACACACACACACACACACACACACACACACACAAACACCTCTCCCCTCACCCACCCACCCACACCCACACACACACACACGTACACACCGCCCCCACCCACCTACCCACCCACCCACACCCACACCCACACACACACACACCCACACACACACACCCACACACACACACCCACACACACACACACACACCCACACACCCACACAGGAGGCAGCCCGTCCCTGGAGGAGTTGTGGGACGGCGACTCGGACCTAAAGTGGAGGACCTTTCTTGACTGTGTTCATCCTCAACTTTCCGAGACTCGCATTCGTACCTTGCCCTCACACCTGGTGGTCCCCGTGGCAATCCTCTTCTATCTGCAGGTGTGTGGGGGCGTGAGGAGGAGGAGGAGACGGAGGAGGAGGAGACAGAAGATAGTGTAAAGAGGATAGACAGTAAGGGATAAGGAGGAGATCGAGAAAGGAGAAGGAAGAGAAGGAAGTAGAAGTAGAATGAATAGTATAGATTTCTAGTTTTTTTTTTTTACCTACTACTACAACTATAACTACAACTACAACTACTCCTCCTCCTTCCCCCCCACAGTGCAGCACCCCTAAGCCGATCTTGAAGGACTGGGAGATGAATGCAATGATGGCGGCCTTCCTCTCACCACTACGCGAGGATCTTCTGCTAATAAGGTCGGTGGCACTACCTAGGATCGACGCGAGGGCCGTCCACGTCGCTGCGATCTTCATGAAAGGACTTGTGAATTTCTTCTTCCTCCTTGCCGCCTGTGATTTCCCTGTCTCGAGGAAAAACGTAAGGATGGGATAATTGTATATTTTATTTTTTGAGAAATTTTTGGTTTTTTATTTATTTATTTATTTTTTGAGAATAGGTTTTTTTTTGAGAATTGTTTTTTTTTTTTTAGAATTGTTTGTTTTTTAGGATAATTGTTTGTTTTTTTGGATTATTGTTTTTATTTTTTTGAGAATTTTCATGTTTTTTTGTTTGAAAAATTTTAATTGTCTAGGTTTTTTTGGTTTTTTTCCATGGAAGTTTAAATTGTTTGGTTATTAATATTGAAAGTTTAAATTGTCTTCTTTTTGTTATGAAAATTTAAATAGTTGATTAATGATATATAAAAACTGTATATTGACTTAATTATATATAGTGACTGACTGACTACAATATAAGCTTTAGAGTGACTTATCAATACACTGACAAGCTGACTGACTGTATAAGCTGTAGACTGACTTAATGATATAGTAACTTACTGACTGGTTGAGAACTGACTTATCACTTGACTGACTTGGGGTGAGAGTTGACCGATTCCTTGACTGACCTCCTCCTCCTCCTCCTCCTCCTCCTCCTCCCCCTCCTGCTCCTCCTCAGATGGTGCCGTGGTCTTTCTGGGACGGCAAAGTGTTTCATCATTACTACCTACGAGCCAAGTCTGGGGCCAAGGTAGAGGATCTCTGCGAACACAAGGTAAGGGTGTGTGTGTGTGTGTGTGTGTGTGTGTGTGTGTGTGGGTGTGTGTGTGTGTGTGCGTGTGTGTGTGTGTGTGTGTGTGTTCAAATAAGATTAAAAAAAAATACACAATCATTAATACAAATTCTTTCCTTTCATTCCAGGACAACATTCTGAAACAATTTATGGCGATGAAAACGCTAATCACCCCTCATATCCCTCCTCCCCCCATCCCCGTCAAGACCGTAGTCCCCACCTCCCCCAGCCGCAGTCCCCTCGAGTCCCCAAAGAAGAAGAGTCACCTAGCAGCCTCCATCACCCCCCCCACCGGCACCTCCCCCCCCACCACCCCCGCCCGTGAACACCCCACCACCCTAGCCATCACCAAGAACATACATGGAAAGAATTCACGTGGCTCCTCCCCCGTTGTGTCCCCCGGATCCCCACACACCGGCAGGGCCCACGGCAAGCACCCCTACAAGTCCCCCCAGCCTAAGTCACCCGCGCCTAAGTCACCCATACCCCCTAAGTCACCCGTGGCTAAGTCGTCTGCCTCTAAGTCACCTGCTAAGTCACCCAAGAAGAGTGCATCGTGATCGCCCATGTTTTGAAGGTCAGGTTACCTCCCCTCCCCGTCCCTCTAAGGTCGGGGTGACACTTGGGGCCTATTCCCTCACCTGCCCCTTGTTGTTATTGTTGTTGTTGTGGTGGCCAGCCAGTTTGGGGCACGCGCGCACACACTCTCCATGCGCGCACATCCCGGGCGTGGCAGGGCCGTACGCACACGCCCGTACACACGCACACGGGCCCACACCAGCATTGTAGTGACACTGTATGCATTAGTGGTAGTGGTAGTAGTGCGCCGTACACACACACACGCACACACACACACACGGCTGTTGACTTCCTTGACCTGTGTGTGTGTCCATCCCTCCCTTTCTCCTCCTCCTACCCTTCTCTCCCTCCCTTCCTTCCCTCCTTCCATCCATTCATCCTTCCCTTCCCTTCCTTCTACCCTCTCCTCCCCTCACACTCTTCCTTCCCTCCCTCCCTTCCCCTTCCTACCCTTATTTCTCCCTTTCCTTCTAACATCCCTTCCTCTCCTTCCTTCTAACTTTCCTCCCTCCCTTCTAACTTCCCTCTCTTCCTCCCTTCCCTCCCTCCGTCCCTCCATTGGTGACCCTACAACCAAAAACAACAAATCATTCCGTCTGTACATCAGTAAACGTCCTCAATCTAACTAATGCCGGTCCATGCTCTCTCTCTCTCTCTCTCTCTCTCTCTCTCTCTCTCTCTCTCTCTCTCTCTCTCTCTCTCTCTCTCTCTCTCTCTCAGACCACAGACCCACAGGATGTCCCCCACAGGATGTTAACACCACAGTCAAGACTCCACAGACCCACAGACCCACAGACCCACAGACCCACACACACACACACACACACACACACACACACACACACACACGTACACATCATTGCGTCCCGCGTTGAATAACCTGACATATGTTTTTGTGAGCACAGCTGAAGCTTATCTATGTTCAACTTTTTAAAAACACAATTCTCTGTATGTGTCCATTGCATACTCAGAGGCAGGGAGGCGGAGCGAGTCTGGCGTACACACACACACACACACACACACACACACACACTGGGACGTACACACATACATAGGCGCACACCAGACGTCTGTGTTGTGACTGTTTGTTGGGTGTGTGTGTTGTGAGTTGAATGTGTTGCGTTTAGGTAGAGGAAGAAGTGGATTTGAAAGGTGATTGGTGAAGTGTGTGTGTGTGTGTGTGTGTGTGTGTGTGTGTGTGTGTGTGTGTGCGTGTGCGGTGCCAACTCTCTACACACTCCGCTGGCACCGTTCAAGGTCGCGGGATCACCTTTGCACTTGTAGTTAGGTTGGCACTGATGTCAGACCTTTGTTTAAGCTGCATTTTCTTTGTAGTGCCATTTCCTTTGTAGTGCCGTGTAGTGTAGTCCCTCGTCGCGCCGGACACTGGCTGAGGTGTTCCTGAAGGGCAGCTTTTGGGCCGAACCAGATTCTCAACGTAACCTTGAAAGACAGAAAACAATAAATAAGTAGAGTGAAGCAGCAGCAGCAGTTAGCCGAGACAGAGCCACAGTTAGGCCGGTCAGATCAGCTTGTTAGCTATCACCTGTCATTGGGGTCTGCTTGTGACGGGTGAGGACGGGTGTAGCATTGCGTGGCGGGTGCTGGCTAGGCCTCCACACTTGCCCAGCATCACCCAACACAGCGGCACAGTAGTAGTAATAGTAATAGTGATCCCATACTAATAGTAACTAGATCAAGATAGTGTTGGGAGGCAGGCTAGGTAATGCATCCAATACCTGCTTAGTGCGTGAACAGACTCATTCACACACGCACACAGCCACACGCACACAGCCGCCAGACACACACGGCCTAGCAGAGCCCCGCCAGCCCAGCCTCCGTAGTGGTTAGATAAAGCTGCATTAAGAGCATTTCATTGGCCAAGACATTAACACTCTCTGAGATGGTGTTAGTGTCTGCTCAGATCACCTTGCAAAACACTTACTAACACTTCTACTTCTACTTCTACTTGAGTGACGCAGAGTGACTGAACACAACCAGGCAGTCAGTCAGTCAACCAACCAGTCAGTCAGTCAGTCAACCAACCAACCAGTCAGTCAGTCAGTCAACCAGTCAGTCACCACGTCTCTAAACTTGTTATTTAGATGGTTAGAAGACCAGAATAAACTATATATATAAAAAATAAATATATATATAAATACATATATGAATATAATAATAACATAGCGCATAATTATCTGCAGTATTATTATTATTATTTTTTTGTTTTGTGGCGATATTATTACTACAATATTTCGTCTTTTTGAACTTGTTAGAGGTTAGAAATTTTAATCTATTTTTAGGTTTGCACAAATACTCTGCATAAAACATAAACATAATTATCGCTGTCATTTCATAATAATAATAATAATGTATCGTAAATTGATCTAGTCCTATATTTTTAAGTCTCCCGTCTGTTTCCATCTGTCTGTCCGTCTGTCCGTCTGTCTGTCCGAATACTTTGTAAAGATGTACAGCATATACCTGTTATTATTATCATTATCTATTTATTTTCTCTATTTCACTGTATTAATTGTGTATGTTTCTTTGTTTTTCTTGTTTCTTAATCACGTGTCTCACTCAAGCTCTTCAAACGCATGTCAACAAATAATACGTTTTAACTTAACTTAACTTGACTTAACTTCAAGGTATAAATATACTTAGATACATAATGTGCTTTTCTATCGTGTAAATACATTATACAAAGTCACCGCCAGCCCCCCCTCACCCCCCACAACCCCCTACCACCCCTCCTCCCTGCACTGTCACCCAGCATGCCCTCCTCCCCTTTTTATCAATAGTTAGTTAATCAATGCATAAAAAAAAAAGAGAGAGTAACTAAGCGCTAGACATTAATAGTTATAACAGCGCTTTATTTATTTATTATTATTATTATTATTATTATTATTATTATTATTATTATTAACATTGATGAGAATTATGCTTTTGGGGATATAAATAGCATTGTAATTTTAACCTCAAACTACTAGACAGGGAGGAGACAGGTGACAGTGCCGAGGTTAAGTGAGGTTAGGTTAGGTGGGGTGCCGCAAGGTGCCAAAAGTTGCCAGACTGTTTATCTAAAGCATTGCATCGTACTGGTAAGATATAAATGTAATGAAAAGGTGAATTGATTTAGCTAATGACAGTATGGAAAAGAAATGTTATAATTGGTAGCGAGGAAGTTAATTAAGAACTATATAGAGAATGGATATTGTAATTGTAATGAGATTGATTAAGGATTGTTATGGAAAATTAGTGTTGATTAGTAGTGAAAGAGAAGGTTGATTTTTTTTTTTTTTTGTGTGTGTGTGTGTGTGTGTGACTAATTATTATGGAAGAAAGTTAATGATTTTGAAAAGTTAATTAAGTTAGAACGAAAGTGATTAGGAAGTTGAGGTTAATTAGTTACAGAAAAGATAAGATAGATTAAATTAGATTAAAAAAAACAGAGACAAGCATAATATAATAACTATTTAGACGGAAACTAGACAAAGATAATGATAAATGTGGCATAATATATATCTTTTTACCTGAAGTGAAAGGACAATTAACATGCATAATAATAATAAGTGAAAAATAATGATAATAATGAATACCTATGAATAATAATAATAATAATAATAATAATAATGTAAAAAGAAGTTAGTTATATAATTAATATATGTATGTATTGTTAATTAAGATGAAAATATAACAAAGATTAATTAAGGAAGATGATTAATACATTGTACAAATATATTACCAAAGAATTACTGAAGAAAAAAAACAATAATTACTTCAAGATTGTTTTGACTAATTAGTTAATATTATATAATTAACACAAACTAGAAATTAATATATATTGAAGACAGACAGAGTTAGTAGTGATATGAAGAGTAAATTAGGGCTGTGTTGTTGTTATTATTATTATTATTATTGTGTAATTAGATAACTTTTAATTAAGATGAGAGAGAGAGAGAGATAATAAGTATGTTTGTTTAAAGAAAGAGGAAACTATGAAAAAAATTGATTGTGTTTATGTGATGTTGTATTAGAAGGAAAATGATGTGATTGTATGGAGAAAATTGTATTATATAGATTTTTTTTTAGTTGTATAAAGAGGAAAAAAGATCGAAAAATAATTATATATACTGGAAAAAATAATTGACTGTGAAAAAAATTGAAATGAGAAAAAACAATGATGATTATAATAACTTTGAGAATAAGAAAAAAAATATGAGATGTAAGAAAAAAATAAGGAAGAAGAAAAAATTAAAATCCTTGATGTACATATATAAAAAAAAAAAATAATTGAAAGAAAACGGAAGGCCAGAATTTATCGAACATTTCCATAAAGCAAAACGAAAAAAAAAAAAAATAAATAAATGAAAAAAAAACAAAAAACCGCTGATTCCCGCTTTTGAAATTCATTATTATTATTATTATTATTATTATTATTATTATTATTATTATTATTATTATATTACCTTCCGTTATTCATTTGTTTTTTCTCGAATGCACCAAATCCCATAACATGAAATTATTCTTAAAAATACATATTGCACAAAGATACCTTGTCTTTCTATATTCCTTGTATGAAGAGGAAGAGGAGGAGGAGGAGGAGGAGGAAGAGGAAGGAGAAGAGGAAGAGAAAGGGGCGAAGGAGGAGGGAGAAAGAGGAGGAAGGAGGAAGGGGAAGGGCAAGAGGAAGGAGAAGGGGAAGAGAAGGAAAAGGAGGAAGGGGAAGAGGAAGAAAAGGAGGAGGAGGAAGAAAAGGAAGAGGAGGAGGAGGAGGAAGACTACAACCACTATCATCACCTTATCATCTCATTCCGTGACAACTCCATCAGGTAAACAAACTCAAACTTCGTCTCCTTCCTTCGCTGACAGACTGAAAAACCAATATACAAGTCAATGTTTACACCTTCACCAGAATGCACTTGTACCTAACGAACACCTAACTAACAATACCTCTAACTACAGTGTTCCTCTTGCTTCTCCTCTATCTATACACACCTTTCTACAACAACATAAGAATGAATTAATATGAATAATAGTCACATTCACACCTTGTTAGCCCAATCATGTGGTTTATCTACACATAATACAATGATACTACACCAGTCTGTTATTAGAGTATTGATATACAACTACCTATGCTCACAACTATGATTTTCTATTACTATTATTATTGTTTCAAAGATTATCATAAGTAAATGTGTCAATGAATGCAATGCAGACTTTTGACACTGACCACACATCATGACGAGTGAATTTATTGACCTATCCATCAAAATTTTGTATATTTTGACAGTTAAATTTTATGTTTATCATTATTATGTATTGTGTATATACCTGTCTAATAACTACCATTAACGGGGATAATGAAGATGACAAAAATTAGGATTCATGGAGATATTACAGTCTTTTT
>JAXIVD010000373.1:114878-119878 GCA_036785275.1 Cancer borealis
TAATTCATTCTTATGTTGTTGTAGAAAGGTGTGTATAGATAGAGGAGGAGCAAGAGGAACACTGTAGGTAGAGGTATTGTTAGTTAGGTGTTCGTTAGGTACAAGTGCATTCTGGTGAAGGTGTAAACATTGACTTGTATAATGGTTTTGCAGTGTCTGTCAGCGAAGGAAGGAGACGAAGTTTGAGTTTGTTTACCTGATGGAGCTGTCACGGAATGAGACGATAAGGTAATGATAGTGGTTGTAGTCTTCCTCCTCCTCCTCTTCCTCTTCCTTTTCTTCCTCCTCCTCTTCCTTTTCTTCCTCCTCCTCCTCTTCTTCCTCTTCCCCTTCCTCCTTTTCCTTCTCTTCCCCTTCTCCTTCCTCTTGCCCTTCCCCTTCCCCTTCCTCCTCCTCTTCCTCCCTCCTCCTTCGCCCATTTATCTTCCTCTTCCTCCTCCTCCTCCTCTTCACACAAGGTATATAGAAAGACAAGGTATCTTTGTGCAATATGTATTTTTAAGAATAATTTCATGTTATGGGATTTGGTGCATTCGAGAAAAAACAAATGAATAACGGAAGGTAATATAATAATAATAATAATAATAATAATAATAATAATAATAATAATGAATTTCAAAAGCGGGAATCAGCGGTTTTTTGTTTTTTTTTCATTTATTTATTTATTTTTTTTTTTTCGTTTTGCTTTATGGAAATGTTCGATAAATTCTGGTCTTCCGTTTTCTTTCAATTATTATTTTTTTATATATGTACATCAAGGATTTTAATTTTTTCTTCTTCCTTATTTTTTTCTTACATCTCATATTTTTTTTCTTATTCTCAAAGTTATTATAATCATCATTGTTTTTTCTCATTTCAATTTTTTTCACAGTCAATTATTTTTTCCAGTATATATAATTATTTTTCGATCTTTTTTCCTCTTTATACAACTAAAAAAAAATCTATATAATACAATTTTCTCCATACAATCACATCATTTTCCTTCTAATACAACATCACATAGACACAATCTTTTTGTTTTTCATATTTTCCTTTCTTTAAACAAACATACTTATTATCTCTCTCTCTCTCTCTCTCTCTCATCTTAATTAAAAGTTATCTAATTACACAACAATAATAATAATAATAACAACAACACAGCCCTAATTTACTCTTCATATCACTACTAACTCTGTCTGTCTTCAATATATATTAATTTCTAGTTTGTGTTAATTATATAATATTAACTAATTAGTCAAAACAATCTTGAAGTAATTATTGTTTTTTTTCTTCAGTAATTCTTTGGTAATATATTTGTACAATGTATTAATCATCTTCCTTAATTAATCTTTGGGTTATATTTTCATCTTAATTAACAATACATACATATATTAATTACGTAACTAACTTCTTTTTACATTATTATTATTATTATTATTATTATTCATAGGTATTCATTATTATCATTATTTTTCACTTATTATTATTATGCATGTTAATTGTCCTTTCACTTCAGGTAAAAAGATATATATTATGCCACATTTATCATTATCTTTGTCTAGTTTCCGTCTAAATAGTTATTATATTATGCTTGTCTCTGTTTGTTTTTTTATCTAATTTAATCTATCTTATCTTTTCTGTAACTAATTAACCTCAACTTCCTAATCACTTTCGTTCTAACTTAATTAACTTTTCAAAATCATTAACTTTCTTCCATAATAATTAGTCACACACACACACACACACACAAAAAAAAAAATCAACCTTCTCTTTCACTACTAATCAACACTAATTTTCCATAACAATCCTTAATCAATCTCATTACAATTACAATATCCATTCTCTATATAGTTCTTAATTAACTTCCTCGCTACCAATTATAACATTTATTTTCCATACTGTCATTAGCTAAATCAATTCACCTTTTCATTACATTTATATCATACCAGTACGATGCAATGCTTTAGATAAACAGTCTGGCAACTTTTGGCACCTTGCGGCACCCCACCTAACCTAACCTCACTTAACCCCGGCACTGTTACCTGTCTCCTCCCTGTCTAGTAGTTTGAGGTTAAAATTACAATGCTATTTATATCCCCAAAAGCATAATTCTCATCAATGTTAATAATAATAATAATAATAATAATAATAATAATAAATAAAGCGATGTTATAACTATTAATGTCTAGCGCTTAGTTACTCTCTCTCTTTTTTTTATGCATTGATTAACTAACTATTGATAAAAAGGGGAGGAGGGCATGCTGGGTGACAGTGCAGGGAGGAGGGGTGGCAGGGGGTTGTGGGGGGGGAGGGGGGGCGGGCGGTGACTTTGTATAATGTATTTACACGATAGAAAAGCACATTATGTATCTAAGTATATTTATACCTTGAAGTTAAGTCAAGTTAAGTTAAGTTAAAACGTATTATTTGTTGACATGCGTTTGAAGAGCTTGAGTGAGACACGTGATTAAGAAACAAGAAAAACAAAGAAACATACACAATTGATACAGTGAAATAGAGAAAATAAATAGATAATGATAATAATAACAGGTATATGCTGTACATCTTTACAAAGTATTCGGACAGACAGACGGACAGACAGACGGACAGATGGAAACAGACGGGAGACTTAAAAATATAGGACTAGATCAATTTACGATACATTATTATTATTATTATGAAATGACAGCGATAATTATGTTTATGTTTTATGCAGAATATTTGTGCAAACCTAAAAATAGATTAAAATTTCTAACCTCTAACAAGTTCAAAAAGACGAAATATTGTAGTAATAATATCGCCACAAAACAAAAAAATAATAATAATAATACTGCAGATAATTATGCGCTATGTTATTATTATATTCATATATGTATTTATATATATATTTATTTTTTATATATATAGTTTATTCTGGTCTTCTAACCATCTAAATAACAAGTTTAGAGACGCGGTGACTGACTGGTTGACTGACTGACTGGTTGGTTGACTGACTGACTGGTTGGTTGACTGACTGACTGCCTGGTTGTGTTCAGTCACTCTGCGTCACTCAAGTAGAAGTAGAAGTAGAAGTGTTAGTAAGTGTTTTGCAAGGTGATCTGAGCAGACACTAACACCATCTCAGAGAGTGTTAATGTCTTGGCCAATGAAATGCTCTTAATGCAGCTTTATCTAACCACTACGGAGGCTGGGCTGGCGGGGCTCTGCTAGGCCGTGTGTGTCTGGCGGCTGTGTGCGTGTGGCTGTGTGCGTGTGTGAATGAGTCTGTTCACGCACTAAGCAGGTATTGGATGCATTACCTAGCCTGCCTCCCAACACTATCTTGATCTAGTTACTATTAGTATGGGATCACTATTACTATTACTACTACTGTGCCGCTGTGTTGGGTGATGCTGGGCAAGTGTGGAGGCCTAGCCAGCACCCGCCACGCAATGCTACACCCGTCCTCACCCGTCACAAGCAGACCCCAATGACAGGTGATAGCTAACAAGCTGATCTGACCGGCCTAACTGTGGCTCTGTCTCGGCTAACTGCTGCTGCTGCTTCACTCTACTTATTTATTGTTTTCTGTCTTTCAAGGTTACGTTGAGAATCTGGTTCGGCCCAAAAGCTGCCCTTCAGGAACACCTCAGCCAGTGTCCGGCGCGACGAGGGACTACACTACACGGCACTACAAAGGAAATGGCACTACAAAGAAAATGCAGCTTAAACAAAGGTCTGACATCAGTGCCAACCTAACTACAAGTGCAAAGGTGATCCCGCGACCTTGAACGGTGCCAGCGGAGTGTGTAGAGAGTTGGCACCGCACACGCGCACACACACACACACACACACACACACTTCACCAATCACCTTTCAAATCCACTTCTTCCTCTACCTAAACGCAACACATTCAACTCACAACACACACACCCAACAAACAGTCACAACACAGACGTCTGGTGTGCGCATATGTATGTGTGTACGTCCCAGTGTGTGTGTGTGTGTGTGTGTGTGTGTGTGTGTGTGTGTGTGTGTGTGTGTACGCCAGACTCGCTCCGCCTCCCTGCCTCTGAGTATGCAATGGACACATACAGAGAATTGTGTTTTTAAAAAGTTGAACATAGATAAGCTTCAGCTGTGCTCACAAAAACATATGTCAGGTTATTCAACGCGGGACGCAATGATGTGTACGTGTGTGTGTGTGTGGGTGGGTGTGGGGGGGGGGTGTGTGTGTGTGTGTGTGTGTGTGTGTGTGTGTGGGTCTGTGGGTCTGTGGGTCTGTGGAGTCTTGACTGTGGTGTTAACATCCTGTGGGTCTGTGGTCTGAGAGAGAGAGAGAGAGAGAGAGAGAGAGAGAGAGAGAGAGAGAGAGAGAGAGAGAGAGAGAGAGAGAGAGAGAGAGAGAGAGAGAGAGAGAGAGAGAGAGAGAGCGAGAGCATGGACCGGCATTAGTTAGATTGAGGACGTTTACTGATGTACAGACGGAATGATTTGTTGTTTTTGGTTGTAGGGTCACCAATGGAGGGACGGAGGGAGGGAAGGGAGGAAGAGAGGGAAGTTAGAAGGGAGGGAGGAAAGTTAGAAGGAAGGAGAGGAAGGGAGGTTAGAAGGAAAGGGAGAAATAAGGGTAGGAAGGGGAAGGGAGGGAGGGAGGGAAGGAAGAGTGTGAGGGGAGGAGAGGGTAGAAGGAAGGGAAGGGAAGGATGAATGGATGGAAGGAGGGAAGGAAGGGAGGGAGAGAAGGGTAGGAGGAGGAGGAAGGGAGGGATGGACACACACACAGGTCAAGGAAGTCAACAGCCGTGTGTGTGTGTGTGCGTGTGTGTGTGTACGGCGCACTACTACCACTACCACTAATGCATACAGTGTCACTACAATGCTGGTGTGGGCCCGTGTGCGTGTGTACGGGCGTGTGCGTACGGCCCTGCCACGCCCGGGATGTGCGCGCATGGAGAGTGTGTGCGCGCGTGCCCCAAACTGGCTGGCCACCACAACAACAACAATAACAACAAGGGGCAGGTGAGGGAATAGGCCCCAAG
>JAXIVD010000373.1:124878-147378 GCA_036785275.1 Cancer borealis
GGCAAGGTAAGGTAAGGTAAGGTAAGGTTAGGTTAGGTTTAGTTTAGTTATGTTTTAGTTTGGTTAGGTTAGGTAAGGTAAGGTAAGCTGCATTAAACCTATGATTTATATACCCAAATGCTATGTGTCATGATATTTCTAATCTAAAACAATTCTTAGTTAATAGTTATGATAATTACTCCTCATTAGTGTGTGTCATTAAGTCCATTTCCTATACATAAATCTACCTCCCCAAACACTCACACACACACACACACACACACACACACACACACACACACACAGGTAAAGTTATAATAAAGATAATTCCCATTTTAGATTAATTTCTGAAGTAATTTCGAACATCTCATTTCCCTAATACAATTCTCTCACACTGAAAATATATTATAAATCCTAAAACTCATATATAATTAATAGATAATGACAAGACACATTTAGGTTAATTAATGGCGTATATAAACCATAGGAGAAGTGAGTGAGTGCGTGTATGTGCGTGTGTAAGCGTAGGCTGTGACTGTATTCGTGTATGCGTGTGCGTGTTCTGTGCAGCATAACATAGCAGAGTGACTTAGCTTGCACCAGTGTTAAGATATAGAGGAAAAACAGACTAAAAAAACGCTAAAATAGAAGGAAGGAAGAGAAAGTCCGAGATTGTGTTTGGAAGGCCAGACCGACAAGACAATTTTGTATGCGTGTAATCTTACGAATTTTCTTCCTGTGACCTCGTTTGTGAGGGCGAGGGATGTCTGGAAAGTGTTTAGGAGAGAGAAGGTTACTGTAGGAGGGAGGGAGGAAGGGAGGGAAGGAGGGAAGGAGGGAGGGAGGCAGGCAGTAAAGGGTAAATATTAGGAGCTAAATAAAATACAATGCTTAGAGATACAGCAGTCGGTTTGGTTAGGTTAGGTTTTTACTCATAAGTTAGGTACGTGCCGTATCTATAACCAAGCACTATGAGGATGTGGCTGCCGTATCTATAAGCACTGTCAATAAAATAGTTAAAATACAATAAATGTGCACGGTAAGGTAAGATAAGGTAAAGTAAGATAAAGGTAAGGTAAGGTAAGGTAATTAAAATGATGGGTTGTAAAGTAGACCAGCCTGACCAAGGAGGAAAAAAATAAATAAATAAGAAAATTGAAAAATATGGATCTTCAGTAATTTTTGATCTCTCCCCAAAAAATTAATGAAGTAACTTTGAAATAGACTTTCTTTTTTAACCAATACTAAAACATTTCAATAGACTTTTTGAACAACTAATTTACAAACAAAACAAAACTAAATAAAAAAAAATAAATAAAAACTCCCATTACGCTAAATTGAAAAAAAAAATTAAGGAGTTACGTACGTGCCGTAAAAAAAAATAAACACACACACACACACACACACGTAACATCTTCCCCCGCGCCGGCTGGTCAACTTTAGGGTGTAACAGAACGGAACGGTGCTGCAAGGCCCGAGACAGGAGGAGGAGGAGACATAAAGGGGTAACCAACACAAAAATATATACAGATTAACTATCAATAATCCAGCATAACAAAAATCTATTATTAATCCCAGAACAAATATCTATAATTATCGATATACTTTAACTTATATGAACGAGCGTTTTCTGTTCTTTCTTTGTTACTCTATAGTTTTTTGACGTAAATCTTATACTTTACGAGTTATTTGATACAACGTGATTTTGAAAACTGTGATGCATATACTCGGGAAATTTTGAAACTGTCGAAAAACTGATGGAAATTTTGAAACTGTCGGAAAACTGATGGAAATTTTGAAACTGATGGTACTGAAAATTTTGAAACTGACAACCGTAAATTTTGAAACTGCCGGAAAACTGATTGAACCGTAAATTTTGAAACTGACGGAACCGGAAAATTTGAAACTGCCGGAAAACTGATTGAACCGTAAATTTTAAACTGACAAAACCAAAAATTTTGAAACTGCCGGAAAACTGATGGAACGTAAAATTTTGAAACTGACAACCGGAAAATTTTGAAACTCCCTGAAAACTGATTAAACCTGATTATTGATAGTTGACCTGAAACACGGCACACGGCACACTGCAGCACCTTGAATAAGCATCACCGCCAGAACATTAAACAGAACACCGGCAGAACACCACCAACACCTACCATACAGCACAGTCACACACCTGCAAAAGCACATAACAGTTAACAGTTTGAGAGACGGCACACGCACACACACATATACGCACACTCTCACTCACACATATACACATACATATATATATTCACACAGACACATACTTACTCCCATATACACACACACACACACACACACTCGCATACAAACACATACACACACACACACACAACATATACACACAGATACAAACACATATATGCACACACACACACACACGCACTTACATACACAAACACACACACACACTTACTCACATATACAAACACATATATAGACACACACATACAAACACATACACACATACATATACATATACGCACACATACACACACATGGACGTATAATTAAGCGTCAATAATTAGGATAGAATCTAAACTACACAACATTAATACTAAACACACACACACACACACACACACACACACACACACACACACACACACACACACACACATAAATACACACACATACTACAGGTTAGAAAAAAATAATTATGACAAAAATACATCTAGAAATAGTTAGTCAAAATACAGCAAAATACAAGACAATACAACACTACAGTAGGATTCTATATACCATAAGAAAGGTTGTATATTTATGTATGTGGACAATACAGAAAAATTTTTGTATTCTCACCGTAGAAGGAAGGAAAAAATGTGTATAGATTAATATATTGTATCGGTCGTTTACTCAAAAAAAAATGTATTCGTATATATATAAAAAAAAAATTTGTTATATATATTTAAGACTAACTGACTATATGTATGACTAAATAAAAATATAGATTCACACATACACACACACACACACATGTACGTATATATATATAAATAATACCAATAATATATAAATTCCATGTATACTTTTGTTAATTAATAAACCATTAAATCATTATTACTATCACACACACAAAAAAACACACACACACACACACACACAAGAATTAGTACACATAACTTTATAAAACCACATTAAATAGAAAAAAATAAACACACACACACACACACACACTACAAAAAAAAAAAAAAATTAAAAACACAAAAACACACACACACACACACCCAAAAAAAACACACACACACACACATACCGTTGTCCTCACCTCGCGCCGACTTCTGCAAAATCCGATACACCCTTGACCTTAGGAGCTGAAACACCGTGGCTCCCGAGGGCAGGCTGGAAGTATAGTCCTCAAGGGTAGTGGAGGACTCGTAAGCCTCTCCGCGCAGGATAGCAAACAGGTGACGTCCAAGGCCTGAGTTGATGTGTCTCAGCCGTGCTCGCTCCATTATCTCCATACCCTACTGGGATGGTGAGAAATGAGTGGGGGGGGTTTGTGTGGGGGGGTTCGGGGGGGAAGGGGTGTTGGGGGTTGTGTGTGTGTGTAAATGTGAGAGAAAAGTGAGAGGAAAAATAAATAAATAAATTGTGTGTGTGTCTTTCTGTGTGTGTGTGTGCAAATGTATGTGTATGTAAAACTAAACCTTCCATCCATCCTTCAATCAATCTGAATAACACACACACACACACACACACACACACACACACACACACACACACACACACACACAAGAAGAAAAAAAACACACACACATAACTATATGAAAACAAATTGATAAAAAAAACAATAAAAAACAAGACATGAACAGAACACACACACACACACACACACACACCACACGTACCTCAACCTCCGGCGGCTGGTTACTAAACATATCCGGAGTTTCAATATCCAACGTGTACATTCCAATTCCATCTATGAGGAGGTGGGCGCGATTCTCATCCCGGAACACCACCCTGAGGAGGAGGAGGAGGAGGAGGAGGAGGAGGAGGAGGAGGAGGAGGAGGAGGAGGAGCGAACTCGATATATAAAAAAGAATAGAAAATTATACCTAGAAAAAATATTATAAAACCTAAAATATACGACAATAAATAAATAAATAAATAAATTACAACCAGAAATTACAAAAAAAAACACACACACACACACACACGTACACAAACACCCCCAAGCACACACCTAGCCAGCGAAGGTAACTGTTGGTTAAGTTGTTCCATAGGCGGTTGGTTATTAATAAACGTCGCGACCTTAGGTATCAGGATCTCCGGTGGCGGGCGGTTGTGATGGCGGTGCAGCTGATGCATTGATATCCTGAGGTGCTGCTGGTGAAAGAGTAGCAAGTCCTCCTGGTGGATCACATCATTCCCTGTGGAGGAGGAGAGGTGGAGGAGTGGAGGGAGGGAGGAGGGATGGCTAGATTTTTTTTTTTACATTAGGTGATGAATGGATGGATAGATAGATAGATAGAATGATGGATAGATAGGTGGATAGGTGGATGGATGGATGGATGGATAGATATATAGATAGATAGGTAGATGGATGGATAGATGGATGGATGGGAGAGAAGGGATGTTTGTAGGTAATGATAATTAGGTTACACACACACAGAGAGAGTGTGTGTGATTTATGTTACTTTTACAAAAATACACACACACACACACACCAAATAAACCCACACCCACCCACCCACACACATACACACACACACACACACATACACACATACACACATACACACACACACACCCACACCCCAACCCCACACAAACACTCACCAATAAGGCAGGATAGGAAAGGCAGTTGGTCGACAGTAATATGCAGCACACGACACAGGGCATTCCGGTCATACATCACCGTGTCCAGAGTCTCCAGGTTGAGATGGTTAATTGAGAAGTAGTAATGAGCAGTGCTGTAAATGATGTAGTCAGAGTCTTGCCCGAGAATCCCCATTGCTCCGTGGATCTTGGCGAACTCTGCTACTGCCTTGTCACACTCCTCAAGGCAGGTGTAGACAGAGCAGCCTAAGATATCCTGTTGAAAGTTAAGTTAAGTTAAGTTAAGTTAAGTTAGGTTAGGTTAGGTTAGGTTGTAGGTGTGTGTTTTAAGTAAGGTTAGGTTAGGTTGTGTGTGTTTAAGGTGAGGTGAGGTGAGGTAAGGTAAGGTAAGGTAAGGTAAGGTAAGGTAAGGTAAGGGAAGGGAAGGGTAGGTAAGGGAAGGGTAGGTAAGGTAAGGTAAGGTAAGGTAAGGTAAGGTAAGGTAAGGTAAGGTTAGGTAAGGTAAGGTAAGGTAAGATAAGGTTAGGTAAGGTAAGGTTAGTTTAGGTAAGGTAAGGTTAGGTTAGGTAAGGTAAGGTTAGATAAGGTAAGGTTAGATAAGGTTAGGTAAGGTAAGGTAAGGTAAGGTAAGGTAAGGTTAAGTTAGGTTAGGTATTCTGGTACTGTGCTATGAACATATATAATTCTTTGGATATATATATTACAACTAGGTAAATACACACACACTTCAAACACACACACACACACACACACACACACACACACACACACACACACACACACACACACACATACCTTGAAGATGATAGGAGTGAAGGCAGCGAGTCCCGTAGGAAGGAAGAAATGCTTGCCGTGTTCTAATTCTTTGTTGGATTTGATGATTGTAAAGTAATTGATGACGTCTTTCAAGTTCTCCAAGCGTCTGTGTGCCCACGTCTCCCTCTTCCTCTCCTGTAGTAGTAATAGTAGTAGTAGTAGTAGTAGTAGTAGTAGTAGTAGTAGTAGTAGTAGTAGTAGTAGTAGTAATATATTTTTCATTATTTCAATTTTTTTTTGTACTTCCTCTCCCTTACCCTCTTTTTTTTTTTTTCTCTCTCTCTCTCTCTCTCTCTCTCTCTCTCTCTCTCTCTACTTACCGGCGTGTTTCCATCAAAGAATAACACCAATTTAATGCCATGTTGCGACAGACTCTTGTGGAAATCTTGTATGTGTTCAACGTAACCCTTCCACTGTCCGCCACAAATCCAGTTGAGTTTTCCGTATAATTTCCTCAAACATGACATGCCATCCACTACTATTAATGGTGTTTTGCCCGTCCTCTTGTGGTACTCGTCTGCAACCTGGGGAAGAGGGGGGTGGGGTGTTAGGTTAGGTCTAGGGTGAAATGCCTAGCTTTTGGATAATAAAATATAAAAAGCTTATATAACCAAACCTAACCAAACCAAACCGTACCTAAGTAAACCAAACATAACATAACATAACCATAACCAAACATAGCCTAACTATAACTTAACATAAGGATCTGTGGGTCTTGGTCTCAGAAAACCTTAAGGTGGCGTTACATGTTACAGCAGCAGCAGCAGCAGCAGGGAAGGCCAACAGCAGAGTGGACATAATGAGCAGGAACTCCACCTACTTAAACCAGCAGATTGTGCGTGCGTTTTACACAGCACTAATCAAACTCTTCTACACACAAGTGTACAAGAGTTGTACAAGTGTACAAGTTGTACAAGTGTACAACATCCTCCGCGTGTGTGACAAGTGACAACCTCTCCGTCGCTAGGTTCTCCCAGCTGACCACTACCACAAAGGTGTATCTCACAGTAGTTATACACAAATACCCAATAGAATAACACACACACACACACACACACACACACACACACACACACACACACACACACACACCCTCACACACACACATCCTCACCTTTCCAATGTTGACAGAGTAGCATGCTTGCCCACAGTGAGACTCCAAGAACGATTGCAGACCACGGACCCCCATACTTGTAAGTCTTCTTCCTTACCCTTACGTTCTGTAATGATAAGGAAATAAAACACTTAGGATAAAGATTAGTACTCCTTATTCTCTTGCGTTCTAGAAATCTTATTAAATAAAATACCAAATAGGATTAGCGCACACGCACACTGTTTGGTAGTTCGGTGATAACGTCTCGGCCTGTTATTCAGCAGTTACTGTCCTCCTTGAGCAAGAAGATGGGGTATGTGGCGTGAAAGATCACAGCTTTACCCATAGATCGGGCTATAATGAACTGTAAGCTGTAACTGTAAGCTCTCTCCGGGAGGGTAAAAGCTGCCGATTTTGAGTCCAGCGCGTGATCCTCAAGGCCGTGGTGAATTACACACACACACACACGCACGGTAATAAAGGAAATATTTACCTAACTAAATCTAATCATATATTATGGTTATTATTCATCTGCATAATAACAACGAAGTGAAAACAAAAATAGAAAAAGTTAAACAAAACGAAGATACATCAGAAGATAAGAAAGAATGAAATATGAAAAAATGAAAAATGGTTGAAAATGACAGACTCGAGATCAAAAGTATTACTGTCATACGCTTTGAGGTCACACTAGGTCATGCAAGGTCACCATTCATCCCTCAACGACACCAGGTCACGTATGTCAGGTCACTTCAGTAATAGTGAATGCAGTTCCTATTTTTAGCGAATGTGTTCCCAATTTTCAAGACGGGAGACGGAGCAAAAATGTTTGATTACCGCTTTATGGATGGGGATAAGAGGTGGATGTAGGTAATAACTGCAGGGTTGCTATGTACCGGCTCTTATGTACCGAACAGGGCTATTAATAAGTAATGGAATTTTGTTAGTGTATTTGTATTATGTTAATGATAATATGAACTGCTAATGGTATATATCAGCCGTTGGAATATAGCAGCCAACGGTACATAGAGGCCAGGTATTGTGACCGTCATTGCATTTAATTGTGAGTTCGTCAATAGGTCATTGTTAGGTTATGTTAATGATTCTAGCACATTATTCTTAGCGTAAATCATTGTATTTCGTCTTCCCCACTACCAAGAACCCCACATTCCCACAAGTCCCCAAGCTTGAGTTAGGGGTGATAAGGATATCTTATTATATATTCATTTGCGACGGAAATGAATGTCAAAATCATTCGGAATGGATCAAAATCTATACGATAAGTGTGTTATTTATATCCAAGTGCATTCTGGTGAAGATGTAAACTTTTACCGAGTATTAGAGTAACAGAAACTACCTCGTGTACACCCAGGGGCCTTTTATAGCTTACTTATATCATTATGACCCTACGTATCCTTAGGTCACACTATTTTCAGGTCAGGTCAAATATTTATAAAAACAATAACAATAACAGTATCATACACGTATACATAGATCACCCTGACCTGACCTTACCTTGCTTAAGCACAACAAGGTCATAAACAACACTGCAATAGAACCAAAAAATCCGGTTTTGATCAATAAACAAAATAGAAACGAATTTGAAGTTAGAAAAATAACAACAAAAACAGATGAATCAATGTAGATCAAAGTGTGATTAATAAGGTGACTATAAGGGTGTTAGGGTGATGTATAAGGGTGTATGACCTTCCAGGGTGATGCTGCAGGGTGGGGAGGAGCCAGATGACCCCATGGGAAGCCGTCTCAATTCACACTGACCCTGCCTCGCTGCCAGAACCTTAGTATTAACAACTCCTACTGCACCAAACCATATATTACACACTTATATATTAAATCAAACACGAATTATTACGTTTATTTTATTTTTCTGGTTATTGTAATGTGTTTTGGTGTGTGGTAATTGTTGTTTAAGGTTTGTTTTGATGTTAGTTGAGGTTTCATTCTACGTCTGGCAGTGTAAGATGAAGCTTCGCCTTATTGATCGAGGGTGAGAGAGCCAACGCTTATGTCTCTGTTTTCACGCTTATTCACGCTTTATTAAGGTTATTTATACACTCTTTATTATCTTGCGTCTTTTATCTTTCTTCCCATTCCCTTATTTTGACCTAACATATCAGCAATGAGGTAATAATTGGGTTGTTAGGTCAGTTCTATTGATCGAGGGAGAGAGACAATGTTTATATCTCTATTATCACGCTTATCTACGGTTAATTATGATTGTTTTATGTATTATTTATTATCTTTCATCCTTTATCTTTCTTCCTGTACCCTTCGTTTGACCTCCAGTATTCGCAGTGACCTGATAATTGGGGGGTTAGGTCAGGTTTGCGTGGTGGCCCCGCCCACAGCAGACGTCAAGCGAGGTCAAGTGAATGTCATTTGACCTAAAAAGTCTATATGCTCGTTTGAATTTTTATATTTTATTTTATTTATATTTTATTAATTTTTATTTTTTGGTTTTGTTATGAAATGTATAATAATAATGATAATGATGATAATAATGATGATAAATGATAATGGGTGGTGTATGCTATCATTATTTTTTTGTATATATATATGGAATTAATTATGTATATTTTTTTTTTTATACATATATACAATTTTTTTTCTTTTTAATGTAATAATAACTTCAATAAAAAAAAAATATGACTGGTATATGTTTGTTCATTAAATATTTCATTAGTAATTCTCTCTCTCTCTCTCTCTCTCTCTTTAAGAAGAAAATAAAATAAATACAAAGATAGAAAAGATAAATAGAATGAAAAAAAGAAAATGACAGTAAAAGAGAGAGAGAGAGAGAGAGAGAGAGAGAGAGAGAGAGAGAGAGAGAGAGAGAGAGAGAGAGAGAGAGAGAGAGAGAGAGAGAGAGCCAGCTGGTACATTTCCAGCTGGCTTTCGTCCATTTTCTGATAAAAAATAACAATAAAAAATAACAAAAAATAGAATTAATATACACACACACACACACACACATAGGCAAGATAAGAACAATTATTTAGTAAGTTAATTTATTCTAAAAAATATAGCATCAAATATTAACCTTTCATTCTGTAATAATAATAATAATAATAATAATAATAATAATAATACACTGACATTCATTACAGATTGACTCTAATGGATAAAATAAAGTAAAAAGTTTGTTGCTAAAATTAACAAACAAAATATAAAATCATTAAGTAAATAATAATAAAAACTGTGGACGGAGATATTGTAATTGTTTCTATAATAATAAAATGTTAATTAGTAAACATTTTCATAATTCAACACAAATTACATATAAAAGATGAATAATAATAATAATAATAATAATAACAATAATAATAATAATAATAATAATAAGGACGGAAGAGTTTGTACCATTCCATAATATATATTCTATCACACAATTCTTAGGCACAAAAAATATTCTAAACATTATCATACTGAGTTTCTTATCATTATTATTATCATTATTATTATTAACTTTGTGACTTTGAACTGAAAACACTCAATCTTAACAAACAAGAAACAAACAATAATAATAATGATAATGATAATGATAATGATAAAGGCACTTGGTGAAATTTTATAATAATCTATATATAAAAAAAAAAATAAAAAAAAAATTACAATACAATTTTTTTCCCCAAATATTTACTTAAAAAACTAACATGTATATTTTCCTATATACTTTTTTTAATACTTGTAGATTCACTATAAAATACATACATACATACATACGTACATACATACATACATACATACATACATACGTACATACATACATACATATATATATAGACACATTAATTCAGTTTTTTTTTTATTAAATTGGACGGATTAATGGATGGAATATTACGTTGGTTATTGAGAAAATACTTATATATATAAAATGAATCTGGTCTCTCTCTCTCTCTCTCTCTCTCTCTCTCTCTCTCTCTCTCTCTCTCTCTCTCTCTCTCTCTCTCTCTCTCTCTCTCTCTCTTTCTCTCTCTCTCTCTCTCTAATAACGTTGATCCCAGGTAAGTTTGAGCAGCAGACAGGTGAGAGACAGCAGGTAATTTGACAGCTGGTGCAGAGGTGAACCAGCTGCACAATCAACCTCGTAACGGGCGTTCAAAAATTCTAACCCTGTGGGCGGGGGGGGGGGGGGGGGGGGGAGGGAGGGGGAAGAAAGGAGTTGTTGTATTACTTGTATAGATGCATTTTTGTATTTTTGTATTGATTTTTTTTTTCGTATTTTTTTTATTATATTTTTTTCTATTTTCGATTTATTTCTATTCTATTGATTTTTTTTTTTCGATTTTATTTTTTAAATTTGATTTTTCGATGTATTTTTTCTCTCTATGTAATCCTCTATCTTTTTTTTTTTATTTATTTATATTTTTTTTTTGTATTCATCGAAGTATTTCTCTATCTATCAATCTATTTATTTAAGCTTTTTTCTATATATTAAACTAGCTAAGTATTGATCAAATTATCTATCTATGTATTAATCTCTCTCTATCTATCTCTCTATCTCTCTTTCTCTCTCTCTCTCTCTCTCTTGTTCTCTCACCTAGGTAGGCATGGTAGTGTTGTTCTTCTAACTCAATAGGAACCAGCTGCTGTGTGGCATCCTGCAGGAGGAGGAGGAGGAAGAAGAACACATCATAAATAATAATCAAAACAAAAATAATAATAATAATAAAATATAGAAAAATAAATCAGTCAAAATATAAAATTAAAATAGTCACCCTTTTAAATAATTTTCTCATCTTTTAAATATGGTCATTAAGGTTGCATATATGACCTGATTTCCTACTAACTATGACCTTACCTGGAATATAAGGTCAGCGTAGGGCTCAGGGGAAGCGTACATGTTGAAACTGAAAGGAGGATGCAAAGAAAACGGGAAGTTGAGAGCTTAATGATTATACATATAAATAAATAAATAGATTAATAAATGAATAAATAATTGAATCCATGAATAAATAAATAAATGAATAAATAGATTAATTAATAAATGAATCAAACGCAATTATCAACAATGGTTCGTGTTTGTATATATATTCTTTTGAGGATAATTTTCATGATTTTTCTAGATTTTCATTCTTTTTCCATTCTTTTATTATCAAAACACTAAAAAAAGAATGATATATATGCTATGTGAATCAAAGTATATTAATCTTTCTTCTTTCCTAAACTCCTTCCCTCATTCACCTAACCTTCCCTTCCATTCCCTTCCCTCCTCCTCCTCCTCTACCTAACCTAACCTTCCCTTCCCTTCCCTTCCCTTCCCTCCTCCTCCTCCTCTACCTAACCTCCCCTCCTCCTCCTCCACCTAAACCTTCCCTCCTCTCCTCTCCACCTAACCTAACCTCCACCCCCACAGACCACTCACTTCCATTCATCATCAGAGTCCCGCCCAAAGTGTTGCTGTGCGTACAGGAAGAGGTTCGTGTACGCCTGCACCTCTGTGGCATTGTACAGGTCGCCGCCCCGGGTCACCACTGCGTTTGACCTCACGCGACCCAGGTTACAGCTCCTGTAGTCTGTCACGGGCGCTCTTGTACCTGGGTGTGTTAGGTTAGGTTAGGTTACATTAGATTAGGTTAGGTTAGATTAAGTTAAGTTAAGTTAGGTTAGGTTAGGTTGGATGTATGTTAAAAGATTGATATTTTCACCACACACACATACATACATATACACACACACACACACACACATACATGAACGATACAAAGAAGTACAGTTTTACTAGAAAAATATAGATACTTGGAATGAACTGAAGGAAGGAAGGAACACGTACACCCACACATACACACACACACACACGTACACCCACACACACACACACACACACACACACACACACGTACCATCTCTACACACAAGTTGGTAGTCTGCAGTGAGTTGATTCCGGGCCCAGAATTCCTTGCGCCTGCCGTCTACATTTTCCTTGACGGTGGTGTGTTTAACAAAGGCAATGTCACCCCCGCCCTCCACCAGGCACCTGAAGGCTCCTGAAGGGGGGAAGAAGGGGGTAAGGCATACATATATACAGGGGGAAAAAATGGAAAAATGGAAAAAATGGAAAATAATGGAAAAAATTGGAAAAATGAAAAAATGAAAAAAATGAAAATGGAAAATAATGAAAAAAATTGAAAAAAATGGAAAAAAATTTTTAAATGAAAAAATAATGAAAAAAAATTGAAAAAAATGAATGCTAGTTTATGAAAAAATGAAATAAAATTAAATAAAAAAATGAATAAGTTAATAAATGAAAAAATTAACCTCCTCCACATATACATAATCTATCTATATACACACACACACACACACACACACACACACACACACACACACACACACACACACACACACACCATTAAAAAAAAGAAAAAAACCAAGTAACAGAATAAGAGAACCAAACACACAAACACAACCTTTAACACAAGAGAGAGAGACGTACACACACACACACACACCCACACCCGACACACACACCCACACGCCCCCACTTACCCGTAAACCCATAGTAAGGCTCGCTATGGTCCCTGGCACAATACCCGACACCTGACCCCCTACACAGGTGACACAGGTTCAGGTGTGTGGTGTCATGCCTGTAGTAGCTCGTCAAGGCACCCGGTACACAAGCCTTTTGGAAATACTCCGAGGCGGCCCGGACAGAATTACACCCATATTGTCGAATGAGGTCGTTATTAATGAGGTAGGCCATTGGCACTACCCACCCCCCCCCGTGCATGACCCCGGGGTGGCATGTCATCCTGCCTGTAAGGGGAGGGAGGGGGGAAGGGGGTTTGTTAGGTATTGGTAAAAATTATTGTGTTGTCTAGTGTGTGGAGAGGAAATGGAAATGCAGGAGGAGGAGGAGGAGGAGGAGGAGGAGGAGGAGGAGGAGGAGGAGGAGGAGGAGGAGGAAGGAAGAAAGGAGAGTAAGATGAAAAAGAGAAGAGAAGAGAAGAAAAAATAGTTATTATATATTCATTATCATTATTATTTTCATTATTTATGAAGATTATTACTATATTATTATTATTATAACACACACACACACACACACACACACACCCACACACACACACACACACACATACCCCTAAGGTACAAAACATCAGTGTCTGGATCATCTTCCTTCGACACGGCCACCACGTAGTAATGCAGAGTGTCTAAGTTGTACTGCTCGCCCATTATAGGGACCAAATCATAGCCTAAACCAGCACTGTAGATGTCCCCTGACTCGAACACCACCACGTCTGCCTCCCTGTGTGGTGAAAATAAGGATTAACACACACACACACACACATATATATATATACATGCACATATATATACATACACACACACATATACACACACATGCAAGAGATATATTCCTGATTTTAAAAGCAAATTGGATAATATATAATAGATTTGGAGACAGATGGTACAGTACAAGCATAATTACTGCTAGATAATTACAGCTAGATAATTACCACTAGATAATTACCACTACATAATTACCTTTTCTTAACAGCTGCCATACAATCGAAGTTAGACTCTCCTTTCAAACATTCCATTTCAGGTTTCAACAAGCGGGCATTCAAAGCTGTCTGGAAATAAAACACACACACACACACACACACACATATTAATATAAGATTGAAATGCGTACATATATAAATAAACATGCTTATAATATATACAGTACAGTACTACCTTATTTAAATACACACAGACGTACACACACACACTAAACTCATACTAAAAATATTTCCTGCCTTACTAACATCCACACACACACACACACACACACACACACATAAAGCAATAGAAGTCATGAAAAAAAAAAAATAAATAAATAAATAAATAAATAAATAAATAAATAAATAAAAAAACAAAGAAAAAAAAAATAAATAAAATAAAAACGAGAGAAAAAATAAAATAAAATAAAAAAAACGAGAAAAAAAAAAAATAATAATAATAATAATAATAATTCCTACTCCACACACACAAACACCGAATCCAAACACATCCTCGCCCAACCCTCACCTTCATCTGCAAACACTTGGTATACTCAATCATGGAGGTGACACACATAACCATTCTAGCCACGGGACACGAGCGTATGGTGTTGATGTGGTTTACTATGTCGCCTGTCAAGTACTTCTGAAAACTCTGCTGGCTGGCTGCTAACTCTACCAGGACCTCCGTGTCATCCTGGGGGGGGAGGAGGAGGAAGGAGAGGTGGTGGTGGTGGTGGTGAAGGAAGAGGAAGGAGAGGTGGTGGTGGTAGAGGAGGATTAGGAAAAGAAAAGGAAGAAGGAAGGAAATGGTGGTGAAAAAGGAAGAGGAAGAGAGGAAGGAGAGGAGAGGAGAGGAGAGGAAGAGGAGGAGGAGGAGGAGGAAGAGAGGAGAGAAGAACATATCATTAAAATAAGAATCAGTACATCATATTTATACCTAACTTAATATACAAAAAACAACAACAACAACAGGAATATATACAAAAAAAACAAATACAAAATAAATACAATATAAAATAAATAAAATAAATACAATAAATAAATATATACTTACAGAGAGAAGCAGGTCATGTGTGGGTCCGTATTTAGGGGACGACTCAAATAAATGAAAGGCATCAGGAAAGTTTGGTTGCACAGTCCCGAACTCAATCACAATAAACTGCAATAATGATAATAATAATAATGATAATGATGATGATAATGATGAAAATAATGATAATAATAATAATAATAACAACACAACCATCCATTCATATAAACAGAGTAAACAACACACATACACACACGCACACACACACACACTGAAGGAAGGAAGGAAGAACTGAACAAATATAGATACACACACACACACACACACACACACACACACACCTTCAGAAAGTCTTGTAGTAATCTCCTTTGCTCTTTGGACTTGGCTGACGTAGTTACGATAGCGTTCGAAGGCACGATACCCCAGTTACACCTCTCAAAGTCATGTAACGGTGCCAGTGTTCCATCGTCACACAGTAACTCAAACTGGTCGTCACTGCAGGGAGAACACATAGGAACATTGAAGAACACATAGGAACACATAGAAACACATACAATCACATAGGAAGACATACAATCACATAGGAAGACATAGCAACACGTATAAACACATAGGAACACATAGGAACACATACAATCACATTAGAACACATACAAACACATAGGAAGACTAATAATTATGCAGTAAAATTAAACCGTATCTTTTTTCCATAAATATAACTTTACTCCTCATTATCTTGAAAGCTATTAGAGATTTTGGAAATATCATTACAGCATCTGATAGACCTAATTAAACTCTACAACTGTCATTATGAATATTTTGTTCTATGACTGATAATTATGCAGTAAAATGAAACCTTATCATTTTTTTTTTATATATAAACATGACTTTTTTTTTCAGATGACAATTAATATATCAGAAAAAATAAGAATAAAAACCGCAATAATATAAATTAAATAAACATATTTATCACACACACACACACAAAAAAAAAACACACACACAAAAAAAACACACATACAAAAATAATCAGACACACACATACACACACATACAGAACCAAACACGCACACACGCACACACACACACACACACACACAAAAAAAAAAAAAAAAAAAAAAAACACACACACATACAAAAACAATCACACACACACACATACATACAGAACCAAACACGCACACACACACACACACACACACACACACACACACACACACACATACAAAAAAAACACACACACACACACACCTATACTCCGTGCTTCTATTGAGGAATCGCGTGATGGTGGAGTGCTTTACAAAGGCGATGTGACCTTGATTGAGGAGACATTTGAAGGCCCCGAGGTGACCTGCAAACTCATCCTGATTGGTGCAGTGCTGACCCGGCAACTCACTCCCACACGCACTGCACAGGACCTGACTGTTGTCCCCTGGGGGTGGGCGAGGTCAGGTCAGGTCAGGTTAGGTTAGGTTTAAAATGTGTTAGGTTAGGTTAGGTTAAAAATGTGTCAGGTTAGGTTAGGTTAAGTTAGGTTAAGTTAAAAATGTGTCAGGTTAGGTTAGGTTAAAACAGTATCAAGTTAGGTTGTGAGGTAAGGTTAGGTTAAAAATGTGTGAGGTTAGTGCAAGGTTAGGTAAGAGTGTGTGAGGTTAGGTTAGGTTAGGTTAAGTTAGGTTAGGTTAAGTTAAACATATATAAATTAACAAAACACTAATGATATAAAAAAAAAAAACTAATGCAATTAAAACAACAACATAATAATAATAATAATAATAATAATAATAATACAATAAGATAATACATACATAATAATAATACAATAAAATACAATAATTATGAAGGAAAAAAAAATAAAACAAAAATTAAACGAAAACAATTACAACCAAAAAACACAACTAACCTCAACCTCAAACCTCAAACTTAACCCTCGAGTCTCACCTAAGGGGTTGTACTTGTCACTCAGGATATTAACCGCACAACCACCGCTGAAAAATTCCGAGGCAGACTTGATGTGGTTGTTGCAGTCTACCACTTTCATGGCCCCTGAGTGGATCAACTGTGGTGGTGGTGTGGTGGTGGTGGTGGTGGTGGTGGTGGTGTTGGAAGATGAGGAGGAGGAGGAGGAGAAGGAAGAGGAAGATAGAGGAGGAGGAGGAGAATAAAAAGAGAAGAATGAGGAAGAGGAAGATAGAGGATAAGAATGATGATGATGATGATGATGAGGAGGAGGAGGAGGAGGAAGAGGAGGAGGAGGAGGAGGAGGATAGAGAAGGAGAAGAAAGAGAGAGAGAAACAAGATAACAGATAAAGAAAGAGAAGAAGAAGAACACAAAATTAATAAATAATCAATATATCTTAATTACCCCAATTAGCAATATTTCAACCATTACGTAATCATATATTCTACTAATTAACACATCATCAACTCTATCTAATTAAAGAGAGGGAGAGAGAGGTAATAAAGGAGATTAAATAAGAACGGAGGAGGAGGAGGAGGAAGAGGAGGAAGGAAGGAGGAGAATACCAGAGCTGGACACTTGCGTCACCAGTTGCACCATTGCGTCGACGACGGAACGACCATTTCATCGACGCTTAACGCAATGACGCTAAAGTTAAAAAAAAAAAAAAAAAAAAAAAAAAGCGTCGCGATGACGCTGGCGCAAATACATTGTCGCAAATAAAAGTTTGCGTCATTTTCCCCTTAAAGCCAAGTTTCCTGTGTAATTAAAGTTGCATGGGTTTCAGTTCCGGTATCCATCAATGAAGATGATCTCCAGAACGTCAGCCAGGCAAGCCCAACCCCCCACTGTGGTGCCCGACCACAGCAGTTCCTCCCCAGTAAACAGCTTAAGCATCACAAGCCCGGGCGGGGACTCGATCTGCCGACCAAGCTAATGCAAGACCAGCACGCTACCACTGTACTAGCCAGGAGGCCCATATATAGAACGCAGTCCTCTAGGTACAGTTTATAAGGGAGACAAAAATATTTCAGTAACTGAGGCCAGTACCACACTGTTCAATGGGCAAACTTAGCAAAAACGTTGTAGTGATCCCAAGTCTTGTTAATTTATTCTAATTTCCGATTTACTTTTGATACAGTAACAAAAATGAAATTAATCAACTAACTAAACTAAGTAACTAATAAGTATAATAAAATAAAAATAGATCAGGCTGAGTTTTACTTTTAATTGAATAATCCAAATAATATCAAAAACAAATTAATAAATTATTAAAATAAATCAACTATAAATAAAAAATCAATTGAATTATGAAATATCTATTTTATAGTATTTTCTATCATATATATATGATGTTTCACGTAAATTAGATTAATTAAGATTACCGTATCCGCCAGCGACGCAATGTTGCAATGACGCGAAAAAAAAAGACGCAACTTTTTGGAGAAAAAAAACCGACGGATTGACGCCGACGCAACGCCCCCCCCGGCAATGACGGATTAATGTTGACGCAATGCCCCCAAACGAGTGACGCGCCCAGCTCTGGCAGAATACTTATATATCTATCTATTTATCTAACTAGTAGGAGAGAGAGAGGGAAAGAGAAAATAATGAAGAAGGATTAAGAGAAGAAAGAGGAGGAGGAGGAGGAGGTGAAGAGTACATATCTATCTATCTATCTATCTTACCTTAGCGATAGGTATGACCCAGCCACCCATCGAGGCCACAGAGGGGAAGCAGGCCACCGTTCCCTTGAGGTCATCCAGGCTGGTCATGTGGGTTAGGTTACCTTTACGCGTCACACCCACCGAGTAGTAGTTCTTACGCCCTCCTGTGTGTGGGTGGGGGGGGGGGAGGGGGGTTAATTAATGGTGAAATGGTTACCTAATTAGTGGAGAAATTATTAGTTTTTTTTTTTTTTGAAAGGGTACCGGCTAAGGGAAAAAAAAAATTAAGTATATAAAAAAATCCGGCCAAAAAAAATGGTTGGTTGATAATTGGATGTAGGAATTAATATATCAAATAGAATAGCTAAACTTTCCTTAACCTCACCTAACCTCACCTCACGTAACCTCACTCACCATCATAAGACTCCTTCATCAATGGAATAAGAGAGTGGTATCGGCCGCCAATGAAGATTTCGTTAGGATTGAGTGCTACGAGGTCTGCCTTCCCCTGGTCCAATAACACCATGCACTCCTCATGACTCATCACCTAAGGGGGGGGGGGGAGGAGGGCGTGTCAACATAACAACAACATAAGAAGAACAACATAAGAATTGATGAGACTACAAGAGGCCAGTTGATGACTAACACGAGGCAGTTCCTTGTCTGTAATATTTCACCCTCCCACCTGTCAATAAATAAACAATAAATAAACAAATAACAACAAACTATTAATTCATTCTTACCTGATTACACTCTAGTTCTTTGTAGTGAATGTCAGGGCGGGGTGGCATTTTTTCTAAGGCGTGTGCCAGCGCCTCGCACTTCTTTTGTTCTGGCGGTGAGATTGTGCACCAGCGGACGGACGCTGACGACTTACCTGGGGAGGCGGGGGGAGGGATTAGTGGAGGGAAGGAGGGAAGGAGGGAAGGAAGGAAGGAAGGAAGGAAGGAAGGAAGGAAGGAAGGAAGGAAGGAAGGAAGGAAGGAAGGAAGGAAGGAAGGAAGGAAGGAAGGAAGGAAGGAAGGAAGGATAAGATAGGGAGGAAGGGAAGGAAGGATAAGGTAGGGAGGGAAGGAAGAGGGATAAGGAAGGGTAAGGAAGGGTAGAAGGAAGGAAGGAAGGAAGAAGAGAAAGATGGAGGGAGGGAGGGAGGGAGGGAGGGAGGGAGGGAGGAAGGAAGGAAGGATAAGGGAGGGAGGGAAGAGTGAGAGATGGAGGGAAAAAGGTAGGGTAGGGGAGGGAGAGAAGGAAGAGGTATGAGGTAGGGGAGGAAAAGTAAGGGGGGTAGGGAAGGGAGGAAGAGAAGGATGGGTAAGGTCTGGAGTCCTTTAGTGAGGTCAGTATGGATACGCTACAAACTTTGTCAAGAAATATTAAGAAATCATATTGTATTCTAGATCCATTTCCAATGTCAGATATTGTTAACAGGGAGGATTTCTTGAAGCTTGCCATTGTTCTCATGAGAATTGTAAAGTTAAGCATAAGTGGATGTATTTTTCCGCAAAGTGAAAAACTTGCTATTGTTAAACCGACTTTAAAGAGTAGATTTGATCGCCAATGCCTTTCATCGTACCGACCTGTTTCTAATTTATCTTTCTTGTCAAAAGTTATTGAAAGTGTTATTCATGTTCAACTACTTGAATACCTATCTACTACTAATATTTTGCCTGCCAATCAGAGTGCTTATAGGAAATTACACTCAACTGAAACAGCTCTATGTAGCGTCACTAATGATCTGTTATGTAAGATGGATGAAGGAAAATGTGGTATTTTGATTTTATTAGATTTAAGTGCTGCCTTTGATGCTGTGGTGCATGATCTACTGCTGGAGGATCTGCGGATCATTGGCATTAGAGACCGTGCACTACAGTACTTGAGGAGCTATCTTGTAAATAGAAGTTTTTGTGTCCAAGTTGGGGGTTCTGTCTCTGAGCATTGTCAGCTCAACAGAGGTGTTCCCCAGGGAAGTGTGTTGGAGCCAGTATTGTTTAGTATCTACACTACCGAATTGTCTTTCATTTTAAAGGAATCTAACGTAACTTTTGCTCTTTATGCTGACGACACTCAGTTTTATCTAACAGTAAACAATATACCTGACACAGAAAACGCTCTGACGAGTGTCATGACTCTTATTAAAGATTGGATGATTAAAAAGCAATTGAAATTAAATGAGGATAAGACTGAATGTTTGTTTGTTGGTAAAAAAAAGAGTGGCCTTAGGAGATTTGATGGTGTACAAAGTTTGAATGTAAATGGTACAAATATTTATTTATCTGATAAGGTTAAAAATTTAGGTGTTATAGTTGATAAGTATTTAAGTTTAAATAATCAGATAAACGAGGTTGTGAGAGTGGCAAGGTATAATCTGAGGAACATTGCCTTCATAAGGAGGTATCTAGATGAATATTCTCTTAAGACTTTAATTCAGAATCATGTCATAACAAAGTTAGACTATTGCAATTCCTTATATTATAACTTGCCAAATTATCAACTAAAGAAGTTGCAATTAACAATGAATAGGGCAGCTCGGATGATACAGCGTGTGTCACCTCCTGACAGAATAACACCGGTTCTCATTGATTTACACTGGTTACCAATAAAAGCCCGCATCATTTATAAAATTTGTACACTGACATATCAAATCATGACAACGGGAAAACCTGTATATCTTAGAAAATTGTTACGTCCTTTTGAGGTTTATACAAATGTAATGATTAGGCATGCTATTGCTGAGTACCGGCTACATGAACCCAGGTGTAACTCAGATGTTGGTTTCAGAGCTTTTCAAGTGTGTGCTCCTAGACTGTACAATAGGCTTCCAGTGCAGATTAAGGCCAGTAACAACATTGATGTTTTCAAGAACAAGCTTAAAACATTTCTTTTCAGAGAGGCTTATGATCTATCAGACATGACCATAACAGAAAGTTATTTCTTACCATGATTTCTTACCATGATGAGGGTCTTGCATCCCTCATCAGTGCAATTCCTGTGTATTTGTTTATTCTTGCTTGTATATTGTATATACCTTTTAAACTTTTTTATTTATTTATTTTTTTTTTTTTGTGTGTGTGTGTGTGTGATATTAATTTATGTAGTATTCTGGCAAATTTTAGTCATTTATATATTTTAAATTTATCTCATAATAAATAGAGGCCCTGTAGAGCACCACTAGTTGGAGGAATAGGATCTGAATGTTGTAATAAAGAATAAAGAATAAAGAATAAGGAAGGAAGGATAGAGGGAGGGAAGGAGGGAAGGAAGGAAAAGTAGATTATACACAGGTCAGAGATTATTTAACGCTTCCAAACAGATATATTAAAACTAATCAACACAACACGATAAACAAACAAACAATAAAATCACAGAAAACAATAACAAACAAAATTACGTCTCCAACCTCCTCTCCCCTACCTGTAGCGGATGTACACAAAACATTAATTAACCTCATAACATCTGTACCTCTAAACCTACAGGTGTTATATATTACCTGGATATACTAACATCATCTATTTATATACTTACCCCATGTAGAGGTATGTAGAGCCGCGGTAATTAGTATTAAAAGCCACATATTCAAACGTGTGTGTGTTCGCGGGCGACCACACCTTACCACGTTAACTGAGAAGCTGAAGAACCG
>JAXIVD010000373.1:149878-152378 GCA_036785275.1 Cancer borealis
GCATAGTGGCGGTGAGGCTGGCCCTGGCACCCGGCTGTTAGGTTAGGTTAGGTTAGGTTTAGGGTATAAAAAAATGGCGTCTGCACCTGGTCCGTACCCGTGAAAAATTTGATATCTTGTAAATTAATATAAGATGAATTAATTAAATCTTAACTTATATGGATAAATAATATAATCTCATAGAAAACGTTGAATATATCTCATAAATTAACATTATCTGCGACGGAAATGTAATTATTAGGAAAACTTTCTGAAAATGCATCACGTAATGTCAAAATATATCAATCAATTCTCTAGAGCGTTCAGGTGAAGATGTAAAATAATATTGACTTTATATGCTAGTTAATTAAATCTGTTCGTAGCTATTAGGAGATTGTAGGTGGCTATTAGGAGACTGTATGTGCTATTAGGAGACTGTATGTGGCTATTAGGAGACTGTATGTGGCTATTAGGAGACTGTATGTGCTATTAGAAGACTGTATGTGGCTATTAGGAGACTGTATGTGGCTATTAGGAGACTGTACGTGCTATTAGGAGACTGTATGTGGCTATTAGGAGACTGTACGTGCTATTAGGAGACTGTATGTGGCTATTAGAAGACTGTATGTGGCTATTAGGAGACTGTATGTGGCTATTAGGAGACTGTATGTGGCTATTAGGAGACTGTACGTGCTATTAGGAGACTGTAGGTGGCTATTAGAAGACTGTACGTGCTATTAGGAGACTGTATGTGGCTATTAGGAGACTGTAGGTGGCTATTAGTAAACTATATATTGTAGTTAAATCTAGTTTAGTCCTTACCTAGTAGCGTGGGCGTGAGTTTAGGTGTGAGGAGCCGTCCGCCGCCCACACCCAGCAGCCCTTGCCTCAACACCACGCCCATAGCACGTAGAGCCATCACGCCCACTTAAGTCTCAACACCCACGCCCACGCCTGCACACAACACTCACGCCCGCTGTGTACTAGCAGAAGACAGACCACAGACGACCATGTTGTTTACGTCTCTCTCGCTCTCTCTCTCTTTTTTGATATCTCGAAAAAATTGATGTTATATTAGTTTTTTATTTTTATTAATGTTATTTTTAGTATTTATTAATTTTATTTATGTTGATTTGATGTTTATATTTACTGGGTTTTTTTTTTTTTTTTTCTTGACTGGGTGATGGGTAGTGTGTACGTGTGTGTGTGTACGTGTATGTGTGTGTTAATTAAGAGTTATTAAGGCACATAATTAAGTATAATGATTACATAATACCCCTTAAACTAGATCATTATAGACTATAGAAGCTACAATGAGCCAGGAAATATAATGAAATAATGACTGGTTAATGTTTAAACAGGGAATTAATTAACATATATATAATTAGTTTTAATATTATTGAAGTATATAATAATTTAGTAAGTCAATAATTAATTAGTATATATTTCATCCTCTTCCCTTCCCTTATTTCTTCTCCTATTCTTCCTCCTCCTCCTTCTCTTCTTCTATCTCCTTCCTCCTCCTCCTTTTCCTCGTCTTCCTCCTCCTACTTTTCTTCTTCCCTTCTTCCTCCTACTCCTCCTTCTTTTCTTCCTCCTCCTCCTTCTTCTTTTCTTCCTCCTCCTCCTTCTTCTTCTTCTCTTCTTCCTCCTCTCTTTCCTTATCTACACCACACAAACTATGAAAATCAGTTTGTATTTAAGTAATCAAAACAGGAAAATAATAATAATAAAAAGTATCTAAGTACATAAAAGCATATATATATATATTTCTGGTTCATATACAAATAAAAGGTGTTTACATATCTATATATTAACAAACATTTCCTTATATTGTTCAAACACTAATCTATTCTTCCTTATTGTGGTCATTCCTTCCTTCCATATATATATATATATATATAAAACGTTACAAAATATTATCTATATAACAAATAAATAGAGATATATCCTTATAATGATAAAGTATATATTTGGTACAATGATATGATAGTCAATATGTTTATAATGATACTACAATAATATTTTCATTGTTATATATCTTAATACATTTCCTTAATATCAGTTAAAACACATAACTAATACTACTCTATAATATAACTTAATGGTCCTTGTTATATATGTAATACTAATCAAGTAAAATAATATCCTTATATGTGTTTAAAGAGTCGTCTGTGTTTAAACTTTATTTCCTTGTATAGTGTTAGTTAGGTTCTAGTTGTGTTCAGTATCCTCTATGTCTTCTAATATAACATCATCTTCATCGGTGATAAGTTCTATTTTGTGAGTGTCATCTCGTACATCATTATCTTGGGTGGTAAGTTCTATTTTGTGAACTTCATTATCTGGATTAGTAAGTTCTATTTTGTCAGCATTTTTTTGGCTAGAAAGTTCAATTTTGTCAGCATTTCCTTGGCTAGTAAGTTCAATTTTGTCAGCATTTTTTTGGCTAGTAAGTTCAATTTTGTCAGCATTTTGTTGGCTAGAAAGTTCTATTTTGTCAGCATTTTCTTGGCTGCTA
>JAXIVD010000373.1:157378-164878 GCA_036785275.1 Cancer borealis
ACACAACACACACACACATACATACATACACAGACACCACCCAACACAACACACACATACACACGCAGACACCATCACACACACACACATACACACCCTCTCTCCCACATACATACACACACACACACACCCTCTCTCCCACATACACACACACACACACACACACACCCTCTCTCCCACATACATACACACACACACCCTCTCTCCCACATACACACACACACACAGACACCCTCTCTCCCACACACACACACACACACACACACAGACCTCCCCTTTACACCCCCTCCCACACACACACCCTCCCCTCCCTACACACACACATACGTACACACCTCCACCTTATCCTCTTCACTAAGGTGCACACGCCGTAGGAAGTAGAGCCGTGCCGTGGGGGGAACAGACGCCATTTCCCGGGTCAGAAGAGCTAAGGCGGTCACTGGTACACACAAAATGGCGCCCACCTCCATTAGGAACACATGCCAATACTCCTGTTGTTGTTTGTCTTGTTGTTCTTGTTTATCCTCCTCCTCCTCCTCCTCTTCTTCTTCTCCTCCTCCTCCCTCCTCCTCTTCTTCTTCCTCTTGTGTCCTCTTCATGCATTGGTTAGAGTGACATGGTTTTTTCACTCTTAAGCGTTGCCATGTCCCGTTTATCTTAGCAGCACAGACCTAGGAGAGGTACACACACTAGATATACGTACACACACACACACACACATACACATACATACACACACGTACTACACTTTAACTTACTAACATACACACACACACACACACACTAGATATACTACACTTTATATAATCTATCTTAACCTATTTCCTTCTTGAATCTAAACACTTATACATACATACATACATACACACACACACACACACACACACACACATACCATCCTGGGCACGACTCCGCTAGCCTCTTGAAACACCTCTTCCATATCTTGAGTGAGGGCGTGATTCAGCTCGTGGGCGGCCTTCTTGCTTTCCTTGGTGTGGGCGTAGAAGCCGGTTCCGGATATGACTTCGGTTACCCACAGCTGACGGACGGACTGACGCTTCTGGGAGGACGGTTTGCCATCTAGGGGGGGGAGGGGGGAGGGGGAGGAGGAGGAGGAGGAGGAGGAGGAGGAGGAGGAGGGAGGATTAAGAGAAGAGGAAATGTTCAGTGTTGTAATCTAACTTAACTTAACTTAACCTCAACACACACACACACACACACACACACACACACATACATACATACACGTAGTACCAACAGCAGTATCGTATTTAAGCTTATAGGGAGTGAGAGGAGAGAGAGAGAGAGAGAGAGAGAGAGAGAGAGAGAGAGAGAGAGAGAGAGAGAGAGAGAGACACACACACACACACACACTCACCTGTAGTCCTGGATCTGGCGGCGGTGGTGGTGGTGGTGGAGGTGGTGGAGGGGGGGTAGGAGGGGGGGTAGGGGGTGGGGTAGGGGGTGCGGCGGCGCTGGCACACTGATTCCAGACTCTCGTTGGAGGTCAGACTCATGGAATTACAACTGGAACCTGGAATGGGAATACATACATACATACAGACACACACTAATACATACATACATACATACACACACTAATACACTAATGTTTTCAATTAGGAATGTGTGTGTGTGTGTGTGTGTGTGTTAATGGGCCCTAATGATAGCACTAATTAGCCTTAATATACATAATTAGGTACATATATGTGATAGTAATTATGTGTCTGTGTAGTATGAATTATTATTATTATTATTATTATTATTAGGAGAGAGAGAGAGAGAGAGAGAGAGAGAGAGAGAGAGAGAGAGAGAGAGAGAGTCAGTTCTACACTATCTATTATAATAAACCTTCCCTGTCTATCTATCTATCTGTCTATCTATCTATCTATCTATCTATCTGTCTATCTATCTATCTATCTATCTATCTATCTATCTGTCTGTCTGTCTGTCTGTCTGTCTGTCTGTCTGTCTGTCTGTCTATCTATCTATCTATCTATCTATCTATCTATCTATCTGTCTGTCTGTCTGTCTGTCTGTCTGTTTGTCTGTTTGTTTGTTTGTTTGTTTGTTTCACTTACGCATTCTCTGTAGCTGCCTCACGTATAAGTCTGGATTATCAGGCGTCTGTAAATAAATAAATAAATAAATAAATAATAAATAAATAAATAATAAATAAATAATAAATAAAATAAATAAATAAAATAAATAAATGAAATATAAGATAATGTTTAATAAAGGTAAATACTAAATAATTATAACGTAGTATTTAAAGTCTATATATAAAGGAAATTATAACACTTTTTTTCCTATATAAATAAATAAATAAATAAATAAATAAATAAATAACTGACTTCTATTTATTCATTCTCTATTTTTTTTTATCATTTTATTCATTTATTCTTTTATTTCCTCACTTTCTTTCTTTATCATATTATTTATTTATTCAATTTTCGCGGTAAAACACTTACCTTTCACCGCTAATCACCTCTCACACCTTAATTACACCTCACACACAGGTAATTATGCATTAATTAATAACATAATACATCCCTGTAAGTATTAAATGTATAATAAAATAAAGTTATGTATATATAGAAGGAAATAATGTCAAAAATAAACAAATATATAGGTTAAATATTTCAAATTGCCGCCATCTTGGATTTGGACACCGCCATCTTTCATATGGGCGCCGCCATGTTGGATTTGGGCGCCGCCATCTTGGATCACGACGGCGCCATCTTGGATCTTATTAATTAAGGTTAAATATCATATAATCAACCTGTAGGTAATTATTAACATGTAGTAATTAGTATTAGGTTTAATTACCATCGCTGAGGAGTCGCTGCTGTATCCTCGACTCGCCATTGTTAAAGTGACGTGGTGCTGCGGCGTGCGTCCTTCCCCTTCAAAGTCTACGCGGAAACTGACTTCAATTTGAGAGAGGGAGAAGACGTTATGGACGATTTGAAATTATTATCATTATTATTATTACTATTGTTATTTATTTTGATAATATCATTACCAGAGAGTTATTATTATCTTATTTCCATGATTATTCCCATTATTATTTATTTACTAATATTCCCAGTTATTATTTTCATATTATTATGATTTCAAGGGAATTATTATCATCATTTACTATGATTATTGTTTATTATTATTATCATTATTTACTATACAGCCTATACTATATAATGAAAGCTTTCAATAATGACATTTAGGCCTATAGTTTTTTTTTTTACATTAAATAAGTTATTCTAAATTCTAGTTCTTAAAACATTTTATTATCAAAGCAAGTTATATTTTAGATTAGATTATGTTTTAATAAGAAAATTAATGATAAATAAATAAAGAGAGAAAGAGAAGAAGAAAATAGAGAGAAAGAAATGAGATAGATAGAAAAAGCGAAGGAAAAGAAACCCGCCAAGATGTTTGCTATTCAAAAAAAAAAAGGAAGTCTCTACTCTTTATAATACACTAACAAAACAACTCATAAATACAATAAATCATGTAATAACACCAAAAATAATTATAAAGAAACTCCATACATTGAGAAAGATGAATCGCAGAAGTCAGGAGTAAATACAGACGACCTGGCTTTCCTTAGTCATAGAAATACACCTCAAAACTCCACCTCAAATCTAGATAAACTATATATTATCTATAAAACCCTACCCAACCCCTATAGAACCCCTCCAACCCCTATAAACCCCCTCCAACCCCTTTAAAACCCCGCCAACCCCTTTTAACCCCCCCCAAACCCCCTCTCTCTAGTCAGCTGAGGTCGACGCTCAAGCCAGCCTTTAAAACACAGGGAACAGCGCTACCAACCTACACCTTTTCCCTTCTGACACCTTTATAAACAGGTAAATAATAAATCTAACCCTGCCGAGCCCTTGCCAACACACCCCTGCATCCCCTGCCAGCCGCTGTCCCCTGTAAACCCGTAAATAATGTTAAAATAAGGTAATATATGGCCTTCTTCCCTACCGCCATCGCCTCCTCGGATGTAAACAAAAGATTTCTGTTTCGCTACCTACCTTGATTTTTTTCTTTTTTCCTCCTGTTTGCGGTGTTTGTTTGGTGTTTGGGATGTTTGTATGGGTGTGTGGGTGTTTGGGGCATGTGTGGGTGGTGTTTGTTTGGTGTTTGGGTGTTTGGTTTGGGCGTGAGAGAGAAATGTTTGGAAATATTTTGAAGAATTTAGTCCGGTAGGTGAGATGAGTTTTCAGTAACCAGACAACTCTCTCTCTCTCTCTCTCTCTCTCTCTCTCTCTCTCTCTCTCTCTCTCTCTCTCTCTCTGGGGTTGTGTGGGGGTTTTAAGGGGTTTAGGTAGGATTAGGGTAAATATTCGTTTCCCTAACTAAACCTAACTTAACCTAACTTTACCTAGAAAGAAAATTAATCGTATTTTTTCTATAATTCGTCGGCATAACTATTTAAGGTGTGATCTGAACAAGTATCTGAGGTTAAATTAGCATTATAAACGTAACTAGATATCGAATGGTTAACGAAACGAATATTAACTTAAATAAACATCTGAATATATAAATGTTTGTCAAATATAACTTCAAAACGTCACCACTTCTACTTGTAACATTCCTAACTGATTCCTAACACCGTATTAGCCAGATTTGTACGTTCTTATGTAAACACAACTTCAGAATAACGTCACCACTTCTACTTATAACACTCCTAACTGATTCCTAACACCTTAATCAGATTTTTATGTCAGAATAACGTCACCACTTCTACTTTTAACATTCCTAACTGATTCCTAACACCCTATTAACCCTATTTCTAACCTCAGTACATGGTTTTCTGGGACGGAGATCTGAGCTAATTTGTACATATAAATCTCTCTCTCTCTCTCTCTCTCTCTCTCTCTCTCTCTCTCTCTCTCTCTCTCTCTCTCTCTCTCTCTCTCTCTCTCTCTCATTGTTATCTTGCTTTTGTTGTATCTGTTGTGAGGATTTTACATTATTCATTATTCATTATTAATTATTTATATTTATTTATGTTTTATTATTATTATTATTTAGAAGTGAAGAAAATGTATATAATTTTGATATATTGGTTTTTATTTTTTTTATTTTTTTATCTGGTTGTGTTTTAGAAGTTAGGTTAAGTTAAGGTTAGGTTAAGGTTAGGTTAGGTTAGGTTAAGTTAGGTTAGGTTAGGTTAAGGTTAGGTTAGATTAAGTTAGGTTAGGTTAAGGTTAGGTTAGATTAAGTTAGGTTAGGTTAAGGTTAGGTTAGATTAAGTTAGGTTAGGTTAAGGTTAGGTTAGGTTAGATTAAGTTAGGTTAGGTTAGGTTTAGGTTAGGTTAGGTTAGGTTAAGTTAGGTTAGGTTAGGTTAAGTTAGGTTAGGTTAGATTAAGTTAGGTTAGGTTAAGGTTAGGTTAGATTAAGTTAGGTTAGGTTAAGGTTAGGTTAGGTTAGATTAAGTTAGGTTAGGTTAGGTTTAGGTTAGGTTAGGTTAGGTTAAGTTAAGTTAGGTTAGGTTAGATTAAGTTAGGTTAGGTTAGATTAAGTTAGGTTAGGTTAAGGTTAGGTTAGGTTAGGTTAGGTTAGGTTAAGTTAGGTTAGGTTAGATTAGGTTAGATTAAGTTAGGTTAGGTTAGATTAAGTTAGGTTAGGTTAAGGTTAGGTTAGGTTAGATTAAGTTAGGTTAGGTTAGGTTTAGGTTAGGTTAGGTTAGGTTAAGTTAGGTTAGGTTAGGTTTAGATTAGGTTAGGTTAGGTTAGGTTAGATTAGGTTAAGTTAGGTTAGGTTAGGTTTAGGTTAGATTAGATTAGCTTAGGTTAGGTTAAGTTAGGTTAGGTTAGGTTAGGTTAGGTTAAGTTAGGTTAGGTTAGATTAAGTTAGGTTAGGTTAAGGTTAGGTTAGATTAAGTTAGGTTAGGTTAAGGTTAGGTTAGGTTAGATTAAGTTAGGTTAGGTTAGGTTTAGGTTAGGTTAGGTTAGGTTAAGTTAGGTTAGGTTAGGTTAGGTTAGGTTAAGTTAGGTTAGGTTAGATTAAGTTTGGTTAGGTTAAGGTTAGGTTAGATTAAGTTAGGTTAGGTTAAGGTTAGGTTAGGTTAGATTAAGTTAGGTTAGGTTAGGTTTAGGTTAGGTTAGGTTAGGTTAGGTTAGGTTAGGTTAGGTTAGGTTAGGTTAGGTTAAGTTAAGTTAGGTTAGGTTAGATTAAGTTAGGTTAGGTTAAGGTTAGGTTAGATTAAGTTAGGTTAGGTTAAGGTTAGGTTAGGTTAGGTTAGGTTAGGTTAAGTTAGGTTAGGTTAGATTAAGTTAGGTTAGGTTAGATTAAGTTAGGTTAGGTTAAGGTTAGGTTAGGTTAGATTAAGTTAGGTTAGGTTAGGTTTAGGTTAGGTTAGGTTAGGTTTAGATTAGGTTAGGTTAGGTTAGGTTAGATTAGGTTAAGTTAGGTTAGGTTAGGTTTAGGTTAGATTAGATTAGCTTAGGTTAGATTAAGTTAGGTTAGGTTAAGGTTAGGTTAGATTAAGTTAGGTTAGGTTAAGGTTAGGTTAGGTTAAGTTAGGTTAGATTAGATTAGATTAGGTTAAGTTAGGTTAGGTTAGGTTAGGTTAGATTAGGTTAGGTTAAGGTTAGGTTAGATTAAGTTAGGTTAGGTTAAGGTTAGATTAAGATTAGGTTAGGTTAGGTTAGGTTAGATTAAGCTTAGGTTAGATTAAGTTAGATTAGGTTAAGGTTAGGTTAGATTAAATTAGGTTAGGTTAGATTAAGTTAGGTTAGGTTAAGATTAGGTTAGATTAAGTTAGGTTAGGTTAAGGTTAGGTTAGATTAAGTTAGGTTAGGTTAGATTAAGTTAGGTTAGGTTAAGGTTAGGTTAGGTATAATATTTTACCACAAAGAAAAAATATTATACTATACATTGAGATATAAAAAATAATATATTAGTTAGTACGTTAAAAATAATAGATGTTTGTGTCATTTAAAACATAACATAAACATTAATTAAACCTTCAACTTACTAATAATAGCTAATAATAACTAACATTAACCTAACTTTAATCTAATATATTCTTAAAATTAACAGAAAAAAAAAAATAATAACTCAAATTAATTCCTAGCATATAAAACATAACATATATATTAATAAAATCCGTTCTTTTCCTTGTCTTAATAATGAATTTTTTTTTCTATTATTAATATTTGACTAAAAAGTAGAATTATTATTATTATGCGTTATAAAATATTCGTGACATGAAATTTTTTGTCGTAAATATGTAACGAAAGATTGAATTCGTGTTACAGAAAATTCATTATATTAATTTTGTATTATATCTATGTAACGACAGATTAGATTTGCGTTACAGAAGCCTCGTTACATTAATTTTTGTAATAATTATGTAATGAAAAAGTTGAATTTGAGTTACAGAAGATTGGTTACATTATATTATATTATTTTATATTTCAGAAAAAAAAAAAAACTCGCGACAGACAAACGAACGCACGCACACACACACACACCTCTGG
>JAXIVD010000373.1:167378-169878 GCA_036785275.1 Cancer borealis
CAGGCTGTCACTCAACCTGGCTAACGTGCAGGACGTGCTGGCTGCCGCGGCGCACGTGCAGGTCCTCACTGTGGTGGAGGCGTGCTCAAACTACCTGCAGGTGAGGGCAAGGGGCTGGGTGTAGTAGTAGTAGTAGTAGTGTGTAGGTGTGTAGTGTAGTGTAGTGTTGTTATATAGTGTGGTTGTAGTGCTGTAGTGTTGTTGTGTTGTAGTGTGAGTGTGTGTGTTGCGTTGTGTTGCAGGCCCAGCTTGACCTTGACAATTGCGTTGACGTCGCCACCATCGCTGAAACGTACTCCCTACACGGGCTGCGGCGCCGTGTGTACGCCTTCATGAGTTCACACCTGCACACACTGGGCAAGATGGCGGACTTCCAGCGTCTGACGGCGGTGCAGCTGGTGCACCTGTTGTCCTGTGACTACCCGGTGGACTGCAGCGAGGGTCAGGTGCTGCTGACCGTGGCGGGCTGGCTGGCCCACGGCAAGGCGGAGCGCGCGCGGCACGCCAACATCCTGCTGCCCGCCCTCAACCTGCACGAGGTGCCCACGCACGTGCTGGACCACGCCGCACGCCTGCCCGGCCTGGCGGAGCCCTTGCGTGCCCTGCAGCGGGCCCTGGGCGTGGGCGTGGGTGTGGGGGGTGCGCCGCCCGCCCCGCCCACGGGCCTGGTGAACTCCCGCGGGCTAGAGTTGGCCGTGGTGAAGGTGGGCGGGTTCAGCATCGGGGGCATCACCAATGAGATCACGTACTACCTGCCCTCCGCGGCACGGTGGCGGCACCTCACCACCATCCCGCACGTGGAGCAGTGTAACTACGGCACGGCGGTGCTGGCCAACCACCTGTACGTGATCGGAGGCTGCTTCAACCAGGCCCTGCAGGAAAACATACACCCGTTCGGCTTCCGGTACAACCCTCACCACAACAAGTGGACCACCATGGCGCCCATGCACCGGGAACGGTGCCGTTTCTCACTCACCGTGCTGGCCGGCCTGCTGTACGCCGTGGGCGGGGCCACCGAGGCTGCGGACGACGGGGCGGCCGAGGACGAGAGTCTGTGCGAGGCGTACAACCCCGGCACGGACCAGTGGACGCCCGTGCCGGGGCTGCCTGGTGCACGGGCGCAGCACGGCGCGGCGGCCCTGGACGGCCTGCTGTACGTGGCGGGCGGCCTGGAGGGCGAACGTGTGCTGTCCTCGTGCTGCACGTACAGCCCCGCCGCGGCCACCTGGCTGCCCCGCGCGCCCATGCTCACCCCGAGGGCGGACCACGCCTGTGTGACGCACGCGGGGCGGCTGTACGTGGTGGGCGGGTGGTACGAGGAGGAGGCGGGCAACACGCGCGTGCTGGCGGACACCGTGGACTGTTACGACCCATGCACGGACGCCTGGAGTGTGGTGACGCACGTGCCCACGCCCAGGTACCACGCAGGCATACTGGTGGTGGGCGGCGTGCTGTACGTGGTGGGCGGCTTCCACTCCGACGCCACCTTCGACCGTGCCACGGGCGTGATCGAGTGTTACGACCTTGAGGGTGGGCGGTGGGGCACGGAGCAGCCGTACCCGCAGGACATCTGGGAGCACGTGTGTGTACCCCTGTACGTACCCAGGTGCAGGGACGACATGGACGTGCTGGCCGAGGGGAAGTAGTGCCGCGCCACACACACACACACACACACACACACACACACACACACACACACACACACACACACACACACACACACACACACACACACACACACCCTTACCTGTGTGTGTGTGTGTGTGTCTCAGGTGTAACGGAAGGAACAGGTGCAAAAGCATCATGTGTGTACGTGTGTGTATGTATGTATGTAGACGTGCACATACAACAGAAAACGGTGACCACTGGTGAATTTTAAGACAGACTGTGATATTATTATGAAATACTGAACATTTTTTTACTTTACATTATAAATATTGTGAAAAAATTGTGATATTAAAAAAAAAATGAATGTGATATCAAAATGTAAATAAAAAAAATTGTATATAAGAAAAAAAAACTAGAATGATATTGATTTGTAAGAAAAAATCAGGAAAAAACTTGTATATTATGAAAGAAAAAAAAAATTTGACGACTTAAAAAAAACTAACGAAGAAAAAAGAAAAATGAATAATTTATAAAAAAAAAAAAAAAATGAAAGAATTAAGAAAAATATGGAAAAAAAAAAAAAATAGAAAAAAAAAAATGAAACTGGAAATGAATGATAAATAAAAATTTAAAAAAAATGAAAAATGAAAAAATATGATAAATAAATAAAAATAAAAAATAAAAATTAATGAAAATAAAAAAATATTGAAATAAAAAGAAAATTGAATTAAAAAAAAAACTGATAAAAATGGAAATACGTAATAATGAATAAAAGAGAAAATAATAATAGTAGTAGTAGTAGTAGTAGTAGTAGTAGTAGTAATAGTTTGAAATGAAAAAAAAAATTATCATAAGTATTATTTGTATATATAAACTTAAACATTTTTTTGAC
>JAXIVD010000374.1:0-10000 GCA_036785275.1 Cancer borealis
CTATCTCTCTCTTCCTCCCTTCCCTTCTTCATGCCTTTCCTTCCTTCCCTTCCCTTCCCCATCTTTCCTTCTCTCCTCACCTTCCTCTTCTTCCCCTCCTTTCCCCACCTTTCCCCACCTTCCCCTCCCTTCTCCATCTTCCCCTCCCCTCTATACACGGGTCTCTATCCTCCTCCTCTTCCCTTTTTTTTCTTTCCCGGTTTCTCCTTCCCTTCCCCTCCCTTCCCCTCCCTTCCCCACCACCAAGGCGAGGCATTTGACCCCATCTTCCTGAGGCGAGAAGACGAAGCAATACTTTTCTCCTAACAAAGGTAGACAATTTTAGGGTCAGAGAAGAACTCTCTCTCTCTCTCTCTCTCTCTCTCTCTCTCTCTCTCTCTCTCTCTCTCTCTCTCTCTCTCTCTCTCTCTCTCTCTCTCTCTCTCTCTCTCTCTCTCTCTCTCAGGATAAAAATAAAGGTCTGGCATTATTTTCACGCAGATTGATGTTATTATAGAAATGACTGCGTGATTTTTGTGACTACGAAGGAAGAAGAAGGAAGACTTTTTCTCCGCTAGTCCTCATTAAATTTTTTGTACAACGCGGTAAGAAAGTGGTGTTTGTTGCCCTTTTTGCATGCAAGTAAGTGAAAACAGCGTCCCATTTAGCGTCATAACAGCCAGGCTTCGCATATGGTGACGCTTTCCCTCCTCATTTCTCCTCACCTCACAAATCTAGCCTCCCGCGGCGACGTGCTATGTTGTGTGATGTCTGTATGTATGTCAATGTCTGTCTGTATGTTTGTATGTCTGCAGGTCTGTCTGTATGTCTGTCTTACCCACGAGCAACACGTCAACAGATGGGATGCGTTCAGCCTTTCACCGCAGCGTACAGTATCCAGACAGGTACTAACATTTGTAAGCCATTATTTATATCCTACCCAACTTAAGTCCAGAGGTGATTAAGTTTCTATTGGTTTTAAATGAATACAACTCTGGTCTCGGTTCCTTAGAGAGACAAGAGTCCAGTGAAGAACGATCAGTAAGAAAGAGTAGACTTATTGTTGGAGATAACTGGCGTTAGGAACGACAACAAGATTTGATATAGATAATGGTCTTTTTTTTTTTCTCTCTCTCTCATCTCGTATAACAATGACTGCATAACGATGATTTATGACAGTTAAATTGGTGACCCAGTGTTGAGACTGACAGAATAGTGCTGTTCATGATATACTTTTTTTTTTAACGAAGTAGTAGTAGTAGTGGTAGTAGTAGTAATAATAGTAGTAGTTATAATACAACTACTACCATTACTACTACTACTATTACTACTTATACAATAATAACATAATCAACTTAAGAACTATAATTTCACAGCTGCACAAAATATATCTCGTGGATTTGTGATTGTGGTGGTGGTGGTGGTGGTGGTGGTAGTAGTGGTAGTGGTGGTGGTGGTGGTGGTGGTGATTATAGTGGTGGTGGTGGTGGTGGTGGTGGTGATTATAGTGGTGGTGGTGGTGGTGGTGGTGGTGGTGGTGGTGGTGGTGGTTAGCGAGGCAGTTACGTATGGAAGGAGCGAGTATAGAGAAGATAATTGAAAGTATATTGCGATGGTGGTGAAAGTGGCGATAGAAATGGTAATGATGGGGAAGAGAATGGTGAAAACTGGAGTGTAGTGGTGATGGTGATGGTAGTGTTGAGTGTGGTGGTGGTGGTGATAGAAATTATAAGAAGCCCTAACCACAGTAATAATACGTGATTTTGAAAGTATAAATAGGAGTGCGATATGGCACAGAGAGAGAGAGAGAGAGAGAGAGAGAGAGAGAGAGAGAGAGAGAGAGAGAGAGAGAGAGAGAGAGAGAGAGAGAGAGAGAGAGAGAGAGAGAGAGAGAGAGATACATACATACATACATACATACATAAACAAACGAAATTACAAGTGTAATATAACAACGAATGAAGTCGTGTGTGCAATAACCATTCACAGTTTAAACGAAAAGTATAAAAGAATTAAACAGCATCAAAAGATAGGACATCACAGACTTGATTCAGTTCTATGTAAACAAAATATGATAACAGCAATTAGGTTGATAAGAACACCACGCTGGCAGTATATACACTACACTTAGTTCAGATTAATTCAACGAACTAATCAACCAATCCCTTTGCACGTCAGGACCAACAAACAAACTGAAACCACCACACAGCCTGTGCGGAATGAAAGGGGATGAGACGAGGCTTTACTGCCAAACGAACTACAATAACAAAACAAAAAAGCGTCAGGAAAAGAAAAGATACGGGTGTTAACGCCTATGCAATGACGCGCACGCGCACGCGCACGCACACGCACACGCACACACACACACACACACACACACACACACACACACACACACACACATCCACACACATCCACGAGGGTCACCGTACTCAAGATGGGAGGGAGACTCCATTCGAACGAGGATGTTGAGTACGCGAAGTTCAGTCCGTTGTAGAAATTGTCGAACCAGTGATTTGTATCAATAGAACTACAATGATTGATTGATTGATTGGCGAACAAACAAACAAATCGACTCACTCATTCATTGTTTGCTTGTTTAACTGACTCAACTGATTGTTTAAACTGATTTTGAATGACTGGTGGATAAATGATATACGAGTAGATAGAAAGATAGATAGTTAGACAGACAGGCAGGGAGAATGGACAGAAAGATAGAAAAAAAAAGTAAAATACGTAGATAGACAGACGTGTAAAAAAGAATAACTATCACAGACAACAAACTGACTGATGTGCCTTCCAGTGATCCATCTCTAAAAGGTGAAAAAAAAAAAAAAAAAAGAGAAACAATCACGATTACAAACGCATACAAGAATTACACACACTCTCGCCTCATGACGACACCGTGCAAACAGTTCATCTCTTCTAAACCAACATAGCGAGGGCAGCCTAACCTCATACTCAACAGCCTGGAGACGGCACACCAAAACTAAACCCACCACCACTACCACCTCACCCGCCCACACACCCACACAGCCGCAGCCTCTCGCCTAATCTACTCCAATATTTCTTTCTTCCACGACCGTGTGTACCGTTGTAGCAGACCACGCGTTGCCTCGCCAGACAGACAGTCGTTATGGCGTTTTGTATTATTATGTAGGGAAGACCTAAGGTACAACATATGTTAAGCCGTCCCTACAGCCGCGCCTACAGCCAGCCGCTTCTTACTACAGGTCCACTGTGACATCCGGGTTACCGCAGCTTACCATCTTCAGGCTTAGAAAGCTTAGTGAACTGTAAACTGTGTGCTTCCGTTTAGACTCAAACCAGCCATCCGTCCGTGTTTCAGTGGTTTCGTTATAAGGAAGGTCGTTAAGTAGCTTATTAAGTTACGTAAAACAACTATGGTAAAAAAAAACTTACTATTTCGTCCGTGGTGTTGATGTTTACCTTAGATGTTTGTAATGGTAATTCTTGAACTGAAGATTAAACAGATCTATGGATGATGATGATGATGATGAAAAAGTATCAGGATAATAAGCACTGCCTTTAACAAGCTAACTGGCTTTTTACAGACTCCTTAAGCTCGTACGCAATTATGAAGAAAAAATATATATAACCAAACCTTAACCTTATCTAAATCAAGAGATACGAGACTTCACGACAGAATTTCAATTAATTTAGTAATGTTTACCATCGAGGAAATTTCTTCTCACGTCCTACTGATAAATACCTCATGACCAAGAGAAGAACGAATCCTCAACAGTTACAATTCCATTACTGTGCCCTGGTTTCTCAACGGCAGGAGGCTGGACCCCGTTAAGTGTGGGAATGACGGAGAGGATGCGTCACAGTACACACCCTAGAGTACACACACACGCACACACACACACACACACACACACACACACACACACACACACACACACACACACACACACACACACACACACACACACACATACACACAAAGGCAACGATCAAGTAGTGCAGTTTATTGATGGAAATTTGTCTGATTACGGGATGGCGGCGGACAAGACTGATCTTCCTCCCTCCCTCCCTCCCTCCCTCCGGACTGGAAGTAAATATTGTTTAGCCTCAAGGAAGACATCTGCTGGGCGGTGTAGAATCAATAGCAATAAACACTCGTGCAAGAACTTCACAATGACCTTGAAAACAGAGACACACACACGCACACACGCACACACGCACACGCACACGCACACACACACACACACACACACACACACACACACACACACACACACACACACACACACATACCAATATAATGAGCCGTCATAGCAGTTCCCGTTCTGACCAGCGGCACAAAACCAGCACACACCGCTATAGAGACCCCATAATCGCCTCTCTCTCCAACAAGACGTACGGAGACAGGCCGCCGCTTCAAGACATTCCCGGGAACCGTTCTTAACATCACCGCTGTTTGTGTTAATGTCTAACTGTTGGTGTCCCCACAGAGAGACAGAGACAGAGACATAGGGGATGAGGGTGAGAGAGGAGGAGAAGGAAGGTATAGAAGAAAGTGAAACAAAGAATGGAGGAAGATATGTGAGGCGGAAGGTAAGAAGAGGTGAAATAACGAATAGAGGAAGATATGAGATAATGCAGTGAAGGTGTAAAGAGGGTAGATTAAGGCAGGAGGGAGAAAAGATAAGCAAGAGGAAGGTAGGAAGGTCGGAAAAAGTGAAATAAAGAAAGGAGATAGATATGTGAGGAGGAAGGTAGGAGGTGGTGAAATAAAGAAGGGAGGAAGATATGCGAGTGGAGAAAAGGGATTAAGAGCGTAGGAGGGAGAAAAGCTTAAGGAAGAGGCTGGGTGGAGCTTATATAGAAAGGAAAAAAGGTAGGGATCAGCGAGGAGAGAGTTTGCAGATGGATGGAGTGATAAAGAAGAAGACTGTAGAGTAAACAACATCCAAAAATTATGGTTTACCTTTGTACAGATGTGCAGATGTAGTCTTTTTTTTCTTTGCTTTTTTTTTTTTTTTTTTTTTTTTTTTACGAGTCATTTTTACGGTGCATTAAACCAAATTTATATAATGTTTTCTCACTCACACAAAGGAAGAAGAAAGAAGGGTTATATTTCTTAACTATTATCGGTGTGTGTGTGTGTGTGTGTGTGTGTGTGTGTGTGTGTGTGTGTGTGTGTGTGTGTGTGTGTGTGTGTTTACTATACCACTGATTACTACTATCTCATGTTTATATTTATTTGGACGCCTTCACAGCTTATCAAGGAGAGAGAGAGAGAGAGAGAGAGAGAGAGAGAGAGAGAGAGAGAGAGAGAGAGAGAGAGAGAGAGAGAGAGAGAGAGAGAGAGAGAGAGAGAGAGAGACAGAGAGAGAGAGAGATTATTCATATATTCATACATCCCACAAGGACGCATACAAGGAAGGCAAATCTACTAAGGAAGGACACTAAGCTAACTTATCATTTCAGGGTAGACACATACGTAGTGCGTACAAACACACATACTCATACTAAACACAACACAACAAATTTTTCCTTCAGCTGCCTATTAGTAATCAAAATATTATCTATATCGCCTCTAATCAGCTTTCTAACACTACATATAGCAGATCAAGGAAGGTAGGAAGGCTGGCTGGCTGGCTGGCTGGCTGGCTGGCTGTTTCTCATTCGCTTCCAAACCCGGTAATCTTTCCTGTATTTGTTAGCCATTTCTTTACCGTGTGTGTGTGTGTGTGTGTGTGTGTGTGTGTGTGTGTGTGTGTGTGTGTGTGTGTGTGTGTGTGTGTGTGTCTGTGTGTGTGTGTGTCTGTGTGTGTGTGTGTGTGTGTGTGTGTGTGTGTGTGTGTGTATGTGTGTAGGGAAAGTTTGCATAGCATGTGTGGTCGGGAGGGTATAGGTAGAGAAAGTGTCTGTGTGTGTGTGTGTGTGTGTGTGTGTGTGTGTGTGTGTGTGTGTGTGTGTGTGTGTGTGTGTGTGTGTGTGTGTGTGTGTGCGCGCGCTAATGGAGGACAAAGGTATAAAGGTTAGGTGTTCCTTAATGACTGGTATCTCTATAGTTCTCTCTCTCTCTCTCTCTCTCTCTCTCTCTCTCTCTCTCTCTCTCTCTCTCTCTCTCTCTCTCTCTCTCTCTCTCTCTCAAAACCCACTAAGTTACACCGCTTCTCAGATAATGTTGGATACAGGTCACCAACACCAACACCAACACCAACACCAACAACAACTACAACTACAACTACAACTACAACTACAACTACAACTACAACTACAACTACAACTACAACAACAACAACAACAACAACAACAACAACAACAACAACAACAACTACTACTACTACTACTACTACTACTACTACTACTACTACTACTACTAATAATAATAATAATAATAATAATAATAATAATAATAATAATAATAATAATAATAATAATAATAATAATATTACTACTACTACAACTACATGAAAATCAACATTACAAATATAGAGCAAATATAGAGCAATAACAACAACAAACACCACTGCAAATTCTGTATGGTAGTAGTAGTAGTAGTAGTAGTAGTAGTAGTAGTAGTAGTAGTAGTAGTAGTAGTAGTAGTAGTTATTGTGTTGTTGTTTTCTCTACCTATTCTTCTCAGTTGGTTTCTCTAATCACGTGACCTTAAACTTCTCTATTCCACAAGAGGCTGGAGGGGGCAGGGGTGTTAAGGGGGGTTAGGGGGGGTTAAGGGGGGTAATGGCGGACGTCAGGGGTGGGGGGGGGTAAGGGGGACGCGGCTGGAGATCCCTTGAGCTCCTCACAAACAAAACACAAAGAGACGAGTAGGTCATGGCATGTATGTGTGTGTGTGTGTGTGTGTGTGTGTGTGTGTGTGTGTGTGTGTGTGTGTGTGTGTGTGTGTGTGTGTGTGTGTGTGTGTGTGTGTGTGTGTGTGTGTACGCTTGTGCACACGTATTTCGTTGGTAAAATTCAATATACTTCATGCTTAACACACACACACACACACACACACACACACACACACACACACACAGACACAGACACAGACACAGACACAGACACACACACACACACACACACACACACACACACACACACACACACACACACACACACACACACACACCCTGGCAATCGGTATTCGGTTGGTCAGACGCACCTTCCTGTAGTTACATAAGTAGACAGGTCAGTGACAGTGGGAGGGAGGCGAGTGAGAGTACATCACAAGGAACCTAACCTCACCTCACCTCACCTCACCTCACCTCACCTCACCTCACCTCACCTCACCTCACCTCACCTCACCTCACATCGCGTCTTAGTATAGTATGGTAATCGTATACAACATCCACTAAATTCATACAAGACTCGATGCTTTGTTTTTTTTTAATCTAATATTATTCTTTTATGTTTCCAGTTAGAGAGAGAAATGACTGTCTGACTTAATTAAACGATAATATACCAGACTAAAAGCTCCTTTGAAACGTGTTAAGAATACTAATAGATTGCATACATACATGGACTAGTAAATATATGTCATTTTTCTGGTTTGGTTGTTGTACTGTACATGATTATATATTTTGGTATTTCCTTCGCAATTGTTTCATCCAGGACAAGAAAAAAGAACGTAAATTTTCCTCTGGTGGTCATAAACATTTCCCTCCCATCCTTCCATCCTTCGTCCCACCTCAACCTCAGTTTCAAGCTCAACCACAGGACCTTAAACTTGATGCGGGAGACGCTCGAGGTGGGAATTGCAGGGGAGGGAAAAAAGGAAGGGAAAAAAAGGGAGGGAAAAAAGGGAGGGAAAAAAAGGAAGGGAAAATAAGGGAGCAGAAGAACGGTGTTACGGCAGAAGATATCAAGAAGAAAGGTGTGTGTGTGTGTGTGTGTGTGTGTGTGTGTGTGTGTGTGTGTGTGTGTGTGTGTGTGTGTGATTTATAACCCTCTCCCTGGAAACTGTGTGTGTGGTTTGATGAAAGTCGTCTCAAGATTGATGGCTGAATCGGCAATAAATATATATGGTGGTATGACAGACACAGACACACAGACACACAGACACACAGACACACACACACACACACACACAGACACACACACACACACACACACACACACACACACACACACACACACACACACACACACTGCATGGTAGCTCAGTAGTAACGTCTCAGCCTGTCACTCGGCAAGCTTGATTTCGTGCCTCGCTCAAGGTGCTAAGTTTTCACTGATGACCAAGCAATTACTAGTGTGTGTGTGTGTGTGTGTGTGTGTGTGTGTGTGTGTGTGTGTGTGTGTGTGTGTGTGTGTGTGTGTGAAAGGCTTACCCATAGATCGGGCTATAATGAGCTCTAAACTTTCTCCGGGAGGGTAATGGTTGTCTATCAAGACCATACACACCCACATACACACACACTAAATTAGTCAACACATATCAGCAGTTAATACCTAAATGAGAGGCTTAGCGACAAAGATGCGTCACTCTAGCACCAGCTCCTCCTCTACCCTCTACGTCCCCTATAATAGCAGAGGGCTGGGCGACGATTAGCCTCGGTCTGGATCTAGTATAAGGGAGTAACGGGATTATGACCTCCATCACCCCTCCACTCACTCCCTCACTCACACCTTACTGTCTCCTTTAATAATACTAATACTAAGGTGTCATCTTTCCTCATCCTCATCCTCTCTATTCTCTCTGCTCGATCCCAATGTTCTCCGCTGCTCTGTGGGGGAATCTTGCGTAACAGAAGCAATGATAAAGAGTCTTCTGTTACTGGAGAAAGCCGGAACACGTGTACTATGAATTATACATGGGTTTGGCTGAACTTTTTTTCTTTCTTTTATGGATGTAAGGTAAGATGTGTTGGTTAATAAGAAAGGACCACTGCACTTATTTTTTCCAAGAAATTTACGTGTCCATGGCAAACAAAGATGTGCATTTATTTCCTTATTATTATCATTACAAGCATCAAACCTTCGTATATAACCTTCTGTATCTAACATCACAAATACATATACGTACCAACAACAACAACAACGGCGGTGGTTTGGTAGGTGTTAACACGTCAACCCAACAGTTATAAACCCATTATAGTGAAGATGCAAACTCATCCTCTTAAGACTACACTACCTTATGATGTTGAGTCGAAGGAGTGACAAGAATAAGCCATGAAGAGGAAACAAGAGAATAGCGTCAGAGTTCACCGATACACCTGCAAGAGTATTATATATAGGACAACGGAAGTGATTGAATGCGGAAGAAAGCTAGAATGAAGGTGAGAGAGAGAGAGAGAGAGAGAGAGAGAGAGAGAGAGAGAGAGAGAGAGAGAGAGAGAGAGAGAGAGAGAGAGAGAGAGAGAGAGAGAGAGAGAGAGAGAGAGAAAAAAAAAAGATTATAATTGTTACGCTATTATCGCCCCAGATGGTTCAGTCTCCGCGTAGCCTAGTCAACAACACTACGTATTGTCGTGTGAACCAGAGCCACTTCACGGGAACCGAACCGAACCGAACTGGACCCAAGGAAGACAAGCAAGGACGTGAGATCAACAACAAGTGAACAAACACACGCGCAAGTTAAAAAGTTACGTTACCATTTAAGGAAAGAAAAATGTAAAGGAAAATAATCTTGCTTAAATATTAATCATGGTTTCTTTTTGTCATGTAAGGAAAAACTGGGATCATTATCTTCTCCAGAAATGTTATCTGCCGTAAGAAGAGCATCATTAGTATGCAATCTTAAATAAAACTTCAAAGAGTAAAGAAAAAATATAAAGTAAAAACGCTTTGACCTCCCAAGAGCGGTAACGGGATGCTTTTTTTTTTCTTTTGGTGTTCAGAATTTAGTACTTTAAAATTGGTTTTATTTCTACCTGCACCTTCCTCATCTTTTATTTAACTCAGAGAGGTAATTCCACATTGCCTCACACAACCATTTCGTAGTTACACACACACGCACGCGCGCACGCGCACGCAAACGCAAACGCACACGCGCGCACACACACACACACACACACACACACACACACACACACAC
>JAXIVD010000374.1:20000-82500 GCA_036785275.1 Cancer borealis
CGAGAGACACAACAGAGGATTCAACAGGACCCAACATCCTCCCAGCAGGCGCAACCCGGAGAGTGTTTCGCCACAAGGGAGGAGGAATAGGCACTACGAAGGCTACCAGAATCCACACGTCAGACAAGACAGGGCATCATCTCACTACTCAAGAGACCCAAGACAATACGTACATAACGAGAGGACAGAACAACCAAGATATCAAGAATACAGTGGCTATTCAGAATTTTCTAACCGTAATCCGTCTTTACATACACCTAGATTTGGATCGGATGTACAGTACGTGAATCAAAGCTATACACCAAGATATAAAACCCAGCCTGATACCATGAACCATAGAATTGAATCTGGTATTGATAGAGGAAGGGGAGATATATATTCAAGGTCATTGGATGTGAGAGATGGACGTCAGCGAGAACCTATCGAGTACGAACAAAGAGGAGGTTACAGGGAGGACTACCAAGGGTCTAAAAGGGAGTCTAGCAGAGAGTATTCCCCTAGACACACTCTGGCGTCAGAAGGTGAACATGTAAACAGTCACTTTCAACATTATGGAGGAAGTGGTTATCACGAGCCGCCTCCAGGAAGTCAAAATGAAGCTACGGAAGGATGGGAGGAAGACATTCAGAATATGCTGCCATCACAGGTGGATATTAATAAAGGTAAACTTGATATTCATTTGATTATTAAGATTGTGTTGTGACATTAAAACAGACAGACAGACCGGCAGACATACAGACAACAGACAGACAGACACAGACAAACAGGCAAGACAGACAGACAGACAGACAGAAAAACATCAACATACACAGATAAACACACACAAGTAGAATAATGAGTTATTCAAAAAACGCATTCTTTTTTTCTTTAATATTTAGGAACTCTGCGCTTTCGTGGGAGTATTCGTGGTCACAGGTCTTCCCACGCCAGCCAGTTACACGCCTGGGAGCCGGAGGAACACGAGGACGAGCGTAAGACAATACTAATTCAATGCTCAGTACTTGACAACAATTCCGGATGATATGGAGATAACATTAGCGTCTTCTCCCGAGGTTAATACTTACATGTCAGATCGAATTAAGGTTGCAGAATATCATGCAATATATATCAACTTCCGAAAACTTGTTAAAGCAAAATAGTCCGCGCTTCAAAATTAGTAGGCTAACCTTATCTCCATATTATCCAAAATTTCATAACTATTCTAGTACTCAAACTCCTCTAATCTAATTGAATGAAATTGGTACTAGGTAAGATGACGTTTATGTTCCTGTATATCCCAAAGTAAGAATCAGATGTATTATATTATATTCTCCTATTCCTGGTGTTTCTCCCTCAGCTAAGACGGAAGCTGAGGTGTTAGAGGCGCTGGATTCCCTGCGAGACCAGCCATGGCCACTAGACAGACGCAGGGAAACCAAAGTGCGACTCAATGCAAAGCTGGTATGTTGTGGAACTTTTATTGATGTCATTACTATTAGAGGTCTACGGTAGGCAAGTAAAGTTATCTGATATAAAAGGAAAAAAAGTAGCAATAATAATAATGATAATGATAATAATGATAATGATAATGATAATAATAATGATAATAATAATAGTAATAGTAATAATAATACTAGTAATAATAATAATAGAATACTAATGATCGTAATAATAATAATAATTATAATAATAATACAGTGGAACCTTGACTTACGAGTTTAATTCGTTCCGTGACCGAGCTCGTAACTCAATTTGCTCGTATATCAAATCAATTTTCCCCATTGAAATTAATTGAAATGCCATTAATCCGTTCCAGCCCCCAAAATACCACCCAATTTTTTGTTACGTGTTTTTAAATAAGAAAAATGTATTTATAAATAACAAATATTGTATAAAAACATAATAAAAGAGAATGTAAAGCAAATCAGCATAAATGGCTCGTGCCTTCTCGCAGGTGATACTCTCCGTCACGGTATCTCCCGCAAGCTCCTTCTCCCTCACCCACATCAATAGCAGATCCTCCATCTTTTCATGGACAGAGATCCGGAGCTTAGAAATTATTTTAACGTCCTTGGCTGGTGTTATAGCCTTTATCGACTCCTTCTGCTTCAATATGATACATATCGTAGAAGTACTGCGCTCGTATTGCCTCGCCAAGTCGATTACTCGCATACCTTGCTCATGTTTTTCTATGATTTCACGCTTTATTTCGATGGACATCATCTTTTTCTTCTTTGCACTGCTGTCCTTTCCTCTCACTTTCTTAGGACCCATGGTTACAAACAAGAAATTCGGTAAAATAAATGCACAAAAGCACAGAACGCGAGCACAACAGAGATCCTTACGCGGCGAGGTAAACACAAGCAGAGAACGAATTTTGCACGGGAAAGCTGGGCAGGTGTATGGCTGTGTTCACTAAAGGCCGGGTCACACGGACAATTTTTTGTCGACCTCGTCTCGCTGGAATATTTCGTCGACGCTGTGGTCACACGATGAAGTGCCGAGTCGGCGCCAAGACATCATTCGGCAACGCCCGAACCGGTAAATATAACCGAACTGGACCAACTGTATCAAAACAAAGGCAGAATTCCCTACGTTGAAGACAGTGAAGACACTCATCCTGCTTCAGTGCTCCAAAATGAACGGCGCAAGTGACACGGATTCAGACGTAAATATTGCAGAAATTGTACTGCTGCTAGCGTTAAAAAGAAAGCAGCTGCAACAGAAGAACGCAGCCCTGACGCTGACTCGTACCTCAAATTTTGGCTCGCAATTCAAAGCAAAAAATTGACTGAGTGACGGCTCGTGTCTCAAAAAACTCGTATGTTGGGGCACTCGTAAGTCAAGGTTCCACTGTAATAATAATAATAATAATAATAGCAATGATACTACTACTAATAATAGTAATAATAATAATAATAATGTAATAGGCTGACTGTAAAAGTTGTACTGTTAGATGTAACAATAATTAACTTATTGATAGGTTACTAGAGTCCAAAACAAACCTAGCTGGCAATTATGAGTCCAGCGCGTGACCTTCAAGGCCATAGTGAATGATACATAGGACAACTAACCTGTCTATCATCCCTCCGCAGGCCCACACTGAGGTGAAGTGGTACTCAACAAGACCTGTGGCCAAGGCGGTGAGGAAGGGTGGAAACTCCCTCGTCAAGGTCCTTAAAGCAAACTATGTAAGGAATAAAACTTGTCTTAGGTTCTCTTGTTGTTTTCTAATCGGGTGAATTCAAGTCTAAAAGGGAAATGAAAGAATATACATGTGAAAATATCTTAGTTTGAAAGGGAAAACAAAGAATATAGTTGTGAAAATATCTTAGTCTGAAAGGAAAAAGCAAAGAATATAGTTGTAAAAATATCGTACCAATTCACATAGAGAAGAAAAAAAGAGGCATTGAGAAAGGCCTCGTCTAGTATAGTAATTCTTGATGTAATATAGTTGTTACGTCTACTGAAAGTGAAAGGAAAATGAAGGTTTTAATGTTTCTTCCTATCACTACTGTATTAACATCATTAACATTCATTGTATATAAAATCATTGTCATCATCATTCCTCACATCTCTCCTCAGATATGGCAAGATGTCCTGAAGCGCATAGAAGGAAAGTTTGGGTCTAGCGTATTTGCTTTTTTTAATTTCCTCCGAGCTATGATCCAACTGAACCTGGTGTTGGGCCTGGTGCTGTGTGGTGGTGTGGTGGTGCCTTCCCTCCTGCTGGCTGATGCTCCTAACCTGCAGGACTGGGGATGGATGGCCTTAGGCAACTCCATCAGTGGCCATGACCCTTGCAAGGACTTCACTTTAGAGGTCAATGATAAGGTAAACTAAATGTGATTTTCTTGATCACTATAATCATGATATAGTTTAGAAATAGGCCACAAAGTTAATTTTTCTATCATTTTAACATGATATATGGTCTTTTTTTTCTTGGTGCATTAGGCGTGAATTGACGTCTTGGTTACATTGACCTTCCATTCCCATTACAGTTCCAGAATTGCAGCACGACCTACATCAACTTCATCAAGGATATTGTACAAGACCACGAATGGAACTTCACCGAGTTAGTGCAAGACTTTCTGCAAGGGACCGGCTTCCTCGAGTGGACCATCCTCTTCGCTGGGCGCTACCCTGCCTCGGCGGGGGACAGCAGTTACTTGATCAGCCTTGCATACCTATTGTCTGTCTTCACTGCTTACTTCATCTCGTTTGTTTTTGTTGTGTACTTCGTCGCAAAGTTTTTCCGTCAAGCGCCAGCACGAGCGAGAGAGAAATCCACGAACTTTTCCAACATTGTTTTCACTGGTTGGGACTACACTGTGTGTGAGGCTGCAGCGGCCAGCACGGTGCAGATTTGTATCAGGGGGGAAGTGAAGGCAGCTTTAGACGATGATCAATTCCTTCAGAGAAAGTTATGTCGTACCAAGAAGGATTATGTGACTCTCATCCTCACTCGAACATGCATCAACGTTTTAGTCATCATTCTCATCATCGGAGGCTGGACAGGGATCTACTTCCTTGTCAATGTATCCCAGAAAAACATGGAACAAGACTTGAGTCAAAAATTTTTCTGGGAATACGCTCCAATCGTTACCGTGGAAGCGTTCAACTTTTTATATCCTTTATTATTTACATTTGTGGTGCCGTATGAAGAGTACCGAGGCCACACGGAGCTTTTAATCACTCTCATCCGCAGTGTATTCGTCCGACTGACATCACTTAGTGTTCTCATGTTCACTAAGCTCATTGTCATATCACAGGAGGCAAGAAGCTGTGACCCTGCAGACCCTTTCATCTGCTGGGAGACACACCTTGGCCAGCAAGTGTACTCAGTGTTCGTCCTGGGCGCCATCGTACAATTTGGAATGACTTTTATAGTGGATGTCGGAAGGAAAGCACTCGGTCACTTCAACGTTCCGTTATTGAAGAAGTTGAGTGAAATAGAATTCTTCGTTCCGGGTCATGTGTTAGATGTTGTTTACCTTCAATCTGTCTGTTGGCTGAGCATCATTCACGCTCCAATCTTAGCTATTGTTTGCTCCCTTTACTTCTGCTTGCTGTTTGGGTTCAAATTGTTCACCGTAACATTCACTTGTATTCCGGCGACACGAGTGTTCCGTGCATCACGTTCTTCGGCCATGTTCATGACTATCCTCTGCCTTGCCTTCCTGCTGTGCCTCGTGCCCAATGGTATGGCACTGCTCTACCTGCAGCCTTCCCTCGCCTGCTCACCCTTCAGAGGACTCGACTACAGCTGGCAGGTGCTGACCTACTATGTCTGCAGGATGACCGGCTCCACCTACTGGGTCAGGTAGGAACCTTGTACTGTTATTATCAAACACAATTATGACTGATTAACGTCACATATATAAGACAAATGTACTGTACGTCATTGCATATGTGTATTTGTAGATTATTAATAGTACTTAGCAGGCGAGTGAATATATAACGATTATCTTTACTCATCATAATCAGTTGACAACAAAACCCAATAATTAATGAAGACCTTAATTGAAACACCTGGTCTTATCCTAACAGGTGGATTCTGTTCACTGTGGATGAGATGGTTGTGGTGGTGGTGGTGGGTGTGGCAGCGCTGCTTTTCCTCGTCTACTACCTCTCCCTCATCAATGTACGCAACGCTCTCATCAGGAGGTTGGAGAAGAAACTCAAACACACAGCCAAGGAAAAGGTGTTCCTCATGGCTGGATACAAGTCACAAACAATCATTGCTGAGTAGCCGGACGCTGGTGTACTTGTGAATCATCTCACGTGTTCTCTTTTACAGCTTCTTGTGCTCCTTTCATCTCATACTAATATTATTATAGGAATCCTTGATTATCCTGCAGTCAATTTATGGAATATAACTGCTATTTGCTTGTAAATTCTGGCAAGTAATGAGTATTGGGCATTGGTAGTGTATGTTTTACATCTTCGGTTTACTCCAATAAACGCGAGTCTACGCAATTTTCAAGCTGGTATACCTGATTGCTGTTTGTGTTGATCGGTGATTGAACAAGCATCTGTCTAGTACCAAAAACAGAGTAAACAGTAAGTCCCAAGAATTATCAAAAGTATAAACAATAAAAATACTGATTGGAGAAGATAAGGTCATAAAAATTAGTTAGGAGAAACACCTCAGAAATTATCATTAAAAATCATATACTTATTGGGTGGATTTCAGAAAACAAAACTAATATATAAATAATTCTTTATTGTTGGATATAACCACATATACAAAAATCAAAGACTACACTACCACTTCCTTTGTTAAGGTAAACCTGTGATCCTTTGGTTTCTGCAATTTTGTTATAACACTAAAGGCATTAATAAACTGGAAAATTGAGTTTCTTTGCTGAAAATAATTGCACTGGCTAAGAATACTGGCATGACAATAAGTTTTTGTGTCAGCTTTGTACCTGAACACTGCCTACTTGCTGTGCTCTGTCTTATGATGGGTTTATACTACAGTGTATAGTCATCCAATGAGTTGATCCTGATTCTTCATGGCGGCAAATGTATTTTCTATTATTTGCATCAAACTTCTAGGGAAGAGTAACCTTTGATAATCATTTGAGCACATGAGCATTTATTTATATTAATAATTCCAGGAAAAGATGAGAGCAAAACAAATGGAGAAAATGGATTGTGTCATACACAAGAAAGAAAAGTGTTGTACTAATTAATCAATTAATACTTAAAACCTATATTACTAGCATTGAAAGTGATCAAGTGATAAATAATATATATTTTTCAAAGCTCTACAATAACTGTAACACTACGTCGTTGGAGCAGTACCATGATTCAGCCCCAGTCAGTGGTGCACACTGTACTGCATGACACTCACAACAGCACACACTAGTTCACATCATCACCCACACAGGGTTCACTCCGGCCAAACACCCACCACACCTGCAGCCAACCCCAACCCAGGCGGCAAACTTCATCCAAAACTTTCTCATAACAATATGGAAATAAGGGAAAACGTTACACATGTTGAAACACTTTGCAAGAAAGTAATGCAAGTATTGTCATTAATTACAGTCTGTCCTTATAATTATTAATAAATTATATCAGTTAAGGATCAAAGCACACAAGAAAAATTGTAGGCCAGTTTCAGCCTTGGAAATACAAATAAATTCAGATGATCAAAAAGGTATAACCTGTCAAGTCAAAGTAATCAAAGACGAAAATTAGTTCATCTCAAAATAAGCAGAGGAAAAAAGTAGTTTCTTCTGTGCCTTTGTATAATTTTTCCTTCCACTCCTAAAGAAATAAGCAAATTAATAATTGGGCACAATATACACATTTGTGGCAACTTATTTAACTAAATCACAACATATCTTCTACCAAAACAAGAGCAATGACAAAAATTATAGACATGGCATAAAATGTTGGTATAATCTGCTAAATGCATGTGTGTGTATAGATTAATTTGGATCTTAGTTGTCCGATGAGACTAATCCTAAGTCCAGTTCACTCCTGTGTACATAAGTCTCATTGCAACATTATCATAACCATCATCTTCCTGCACTAAGGAGAGTGAAAAGGCTCAACCTCAACATGCTGGAACAAAATCAGACCCATGAAAAGGCAAGATAACAAAATAATACTGTACTGCATTGGTGCGATGATACAAGTTTAGATTCACGAATGTCATCTGTTTTTCATCACTTCATAACTTAAACAAAAAAATTTCTGCCAATCTATTTTTTACAGCATAAGTTGAATCATCAGTGAATATCTTAAACTTGAATTTTTTTTATTAAATCCTGTCTAATGCACCAAATCCAACAAAAATATTTACGGTACCTTATAAGAGAAAAATGAAGCATAGCACACAACTGAAAATAATGAACAGCATAGTTAGTTAGTTGATGCAAAAAGAGTAAGCGCTGGACATCAAAGATCATACGGCACTGTGTCAAGCTAAAAGGCGGACGGCAGAGCAAAGAATTAACCTAAAGGGAGGGAAAGAACGGGAAGTTAGTCAAATGGTTAAGATCAAACGAAGAATGTGGGTTTGTCGCAGAAAGGAAATTATATTCTCTAACTTGAAATAAAGTGATTTAGTAAGAATATCATAAAGGTGGAGGGGAGGGGGAGAGGGGCAGGGATAGAAGGCTGGAGTGAAGGAAAGCTGCAATTTGGGCAGCAGTGTAACAAGGACTAAAAAGTGAGGGAAGGGAGGCATTACAAGTCATATATTGCAGTACCGTAAAAAATGACCGTGTTTAAGCTTCCTGCAAAACCTCAGCGAGCCTCAGGTACTCAAACAAGTATGTGTAATACCTCCTTAGTATGTACATTCATTTAAATTAGTCAGTTAGTTAATGCAAAAAGAAAGAAAAAGTTGTACCATCCTTATCGGTAACAAAACACTGGTAATTCAACCGCCAATGTAACACAAAAAATTTTCTTCCTCGTTTCATTGGTCAAAAGTCATCACAAATTTTAGTAACGTCTTCATAACAATGCAAGTCTACCTGTGAAATATAAACTAGTAAGGTCAATCAAAATAAAATCAACTGAATATATACATGTAATACTTAATAAACTAAAAAATTAAGTCTTTTTATCGGCTTCACTGATAACCAACATCAAAATAATTTCTATTGCTCTTAGCCTCAATATATTTTATTTTCTGGTAGAAGATAGTTGATGTGTAGGGAGAAAATTTGTTCATAAACTTTCATCGTCACTCCATTTCATATCCACACAAAAGAAAGGTTTGTCAAAAAAGGAAAAGATTAAATTCAGTACTAAAGTAATGCAACAAATTTGTATAATCTTGCAGGAGAAAGGAAAGGAAAAGGGAAAAGAAAATACAAGGAGAAAAAAGAAAGGAAAAGGGGAAAGAAAATACTACTACCACTAATGGAACATAAATTCACACTATACAATCAGTCATTAATTTCAAGAACAAGGCAATTATCTGAACATTACCTTGTCTTCTAACTAAATATTTTCCTTCTAGCCTGTCTTTAATTAAAACTTATTAAACATTTTTTTACATATTTTATTTGACAGCTAAAAAAAAGGGAGATGTCTTACGCATGTCACTTAAGTAATAATGACTTTTCTTGGAAGTGAAAAAAATCACTATCTCTGACTGGAAAAAAAAAAAAAAAAAAAAAAAAAAAAAAAAAAAAAAAAAAAGTTTGCTGCAATACAAAATAAAATTAAACAAAAATCTAATCATCCTTAAGCCTGTGTCACCTCAACTTAACCTTGATTTATGTGTATTAAACTAATTCATGTGTGTGTGTGTGTGTGTGTTGTTAATCCATTCATGTACGTATCCACATTATCAGTGTTTTGCTTAAGTGATATGAGGCTGAGGCGCGCGCTCTCTCTCTCTCTCTCTCTTGGCAGTATGCTGTGACCAGAAGTAACCAAGGAAGTACATTAGAAAAACAAATATATAAACAATAACAATAATAATAATAATAATAATAAAGTGTCTCATGTGTGATAAGTGCAATTCTTTGTTAGTGGAATGCATTAAGGACACATCCCAATCTTTAAAATAAGTAATCCACATTAAATAGACCAAACTTGACATATTACTCTTCATCTACTGTTCCTTATCCATTCCATATATCAAGGCGGTGGTGTGTTTTCTTATATCAATTAATGTACTTCACCACAAACAAAAATTTAAACAACACTAAATCATAATAAAAAATACATTACTGATATAAAGCCTAATTTATTCCACACATGACTTTTTGATCTTTATCTTATGAATAATTATAATGATAAAAATACTATCAGCCCCAACCAGCATCTGTGTAGCAAATAAACACACCAAGGAAGGAAGGATGTAGATAAGATATAAAAGAAAAATGATTTTCTCCTATGGGGGTCGAGAGGCTAAGTGAGAGGAGTGTGTGTGTGTATGTGTGTGTTCTCTCGGCTACCACCCTTTCAGCGATAACAACCTGGTATTTAGATAGATAAAAAGAAAACCAGTAGTCAATCCTTATGTAACCTTCTATAACTCTAACAACTTATCAGCTTTGAGATTTCAAGAAAATACGAAAATAATCAAAGTAAAATGTAAGAAAAATTTTGGGGCATTTGTTATATTAACTTGATTTCATTACATAAGTGATGCAAATTGACCACGAATTTTCTATAATTTTAAAGCTGTGAATTATACGTAATTTTATCTCGTAAAATTACTTTTATTTTCTTTATCACACAACTATAATGAAGCTTCTTATAGCACTGGACATTAATAAGTGTGAGATCAGAGGTTCAAACAGAGCCACTGAACTGAAATTCAATGCAAAAATTAATGAAAACTTCCACACCTCTGAAAAATGTTTGTCTTAACACGTCTGATATTTAGCAGCGAGCAAATCTTTAACAAATATAATAAATGAGACACCGCTTTAGTTCAGTGCAGTCTTAATCCAGTGCTGCATTTCATCAATAAAAAGCCACAGTGGCAACATTTAGCTAAGTATATAGTACAAAATGTTTTATTAGGTACCTGAAAAATTACAAGCTCTTTCTGAAGTTATTGACAATCCTTGCAGTAAGTAAGTAAGTACTTTACTTAAAACTTAATACTAGTACCTGTCCTTCTCTCATGAGTATGTTAGGTGACAACTAGCATGGAATTAAAAATATTTATAAACCAACATTATATGCAAAAACAACTGAAAGTGGAGTCTAATAATGGCCCACTTTCTGCATCAAGAGAACTGTAATCAGATATCCCTGAAAGTATAAGACATAATATGCTATGATATAGATGAGCAAACCCCAAGGTCGTTATATTATTAGTGAAGAATATCACTAATGTGACTCAACTGGCTGTGGGCAACATTAGCTATACTCAATCTAAGGAGAAAAATCTGCATTCCACCTTTGCTAGTTGAGACAGGTTATGAGAATGCCTTTGAACTCCTTTGTCTTATGGGTGATCTAATTGCTACTTTAGTCCAGTTGTAGCAGGACAGAATGACTTTCTTTTGTTGTCCGGTAAGCTTATGAAAACCTGCCTCAGGTAGTGGAGGTAGTGAATGCATTTTAATAAGTATCAAATTTTGCTTTTGCTTAACTTTTTGGGAGTGCCTGACTACAAAATTTATAATGCACTACGTGGACTAATGTTTGGTGTCTCATATCCTGTTGGTTTTTATTTTACAGTGAAGGTTAGAAAAGTTTTATAATTCCATCAAATTCCAATCACATACTTAAGACTGACAAGTGGAAGTCTACTTTTAAAGATTCAAGAAAAAATACAAGGTGTCATTTACTACATACTTTTACCATCTCAAGTGTATATGAAACAAAAATATATCTATACATATATTTTCAATTTTTTTCTAAGCCTTATATTTTCTACTTTATTTCATTTATTTATTTGAAAACTTTTCCTATAGTGTAGGAGCCTGAGAATGTTCCTCTAGTTATCATTTATTTAAAGAACTAGATTTTACAAAATAAAACTATCAAAAGCTCTGTACCATTAATAATTATAGGATGAAATCACAAAATGACAGGCGAACAAACACCTCCTATAGCCTCCCAGATTACACTCAATGATAATGCATGTATCAAATGCAGTGAAATTTACATGAAATAACTAATAATTACACTATATGTATCATGGTAGGAAAGGCCAAAGCTATACCAATTGATACCTTACTTTACCTTTACTTTAGATGTTCATGAAAAGACTGAAGGCCTTTTAACTTAAACTAAAACACCATAATTCTCTCTCAAAAAAAAAAAACATTAATTAAGGCATCATATTACACTGTTACTGGATGTCCAACTTAATTCTCTTTCTCTGCTTCACTCTATGGCCGACAGTATCATCAACAAAATCACAGTTATCGCTGTCATCATCGCTGGATCGACGCTTTTGTGTACTGTTCTCAGACTCCTCAACAAGATCATTATTTTTGTACTGACATGAGAGTGACAAATCCTCAGCACACTCTTGATTAGCATCCCACAAGTGCTGGATGTCATGAGAGGCAGCGCAAGAATGGAAGGCAGACTGAGATTGAGATGTGCTGAGAGGAGACTTAGTAGGGACAAGTGAGGCTGAAAAATGAGGAGAAGTAGCTTGGTCACTATGAGATGTAGCCATTGTCTGTGATGTAGTTGTCGGGGGTAATGATGCTGTTTCTGGCTGAGACATGTGTGCTGGGTTGCTATTGTGGGGTAGATGTGAGGAAGCGCGGGATGCAGTTTTGCCTTGAAATTCCGGCATACTCTGTGACGACATACAAGCCTGAGAACTGGAGATACTCTGATAAGGACCTTGGAGTTTCAAAGATGTAGCTTGTGGTTTTCTTAAAGGTTCTGGTACTGGCTTGATTGAGCTTGAACAATAGGAGTCAAATACATACGAGTCCCTAACATGCCATCTGTCTTGTGTCTCAGCGTGGGAGTGAAGACTTGCTCGCTCCCTCTTCTCAGCACTCTCTGGAACGGCTGCTGTTGAGAGAGGAACATAGACCATTGACTCCTCACCTCCCTGCGCCATGCTCCCTGCTTGTAACTGTTGGTTGGGTCCGTCACCCACTGATTGGCCGCACCCGTAACACACCTGAGCGGGGGACTTAGACCGCCAGTATTGTAGCTCCGTTTTGCATTTGTTCAGCTCCTGGATAAGTTATACAGTATTATGAATTGCGGATTTGTTTGTTAAATAAGATGTAAATGATGGTGACTGTTTACTTTGTAGTTATATTTATAAACTAGTAATGTGAATTAGTATTGAGGGAGAGATAAAAGGCAAGAATATTGGTACTGGGAAAGATGACTTAGACAAATGATCTGTATATTACTTGTCAGGTTAGCACTCTCTCATTAGCAGATAAGGTTTGAGATTTTGTAAATAAGAAAACTGCCTTTCGAAATTCTTTATAATGTTGAAAGACGTGAAGAGATCTGAGTGACTGTGATCTATGGTGTGTACTTACATGAAACTTACCTTTCAAAATAGTATAATATCCTATTTGTTGATTTGCATAAATATATACACATATATAAATATATACACATTTTTGGAAACCTTCATGTAAACCTTAATTGGCAATTCATCCAATGATTCCAAGTTTACATGTTTATTTCTATTAAAATAATGCAATGATAAATAATAAATCATAATAATATAGTAAAATACACATCAGAATAGATAGATATGAATGAGAATAGAACAAAATAGAATGAATGAGAATAAAATAGAATAGCATAAATAATCTTATGATATTAATAAAGTACACTTCACAACACTATAGAATTAGGACACAGGCATTCCCACAACAATATCTCACCTGCAGAACAGTGCTGAATTTGCGTGCAGACTCTTCAAACTTTTTATCATATTCATCGAGACGTGTTGCAAACTCTATATTCTGTTTAGACTGATCAGCCAGTTTACTTTTACACCCCTTTAATTCCCTTCGCAGAGCAACCAGCTGAGTATTATATCTGAAAGGAAGAGAATATCTATATAGTACAAATAGTAAGGAAAATTCCACTAACGTAATCACTGTGGTTTGTAAAAGGATAAGAGACATAGGAGCATCTGTGTCATAAGAACATAAAAAAATAATTAGGCTGCAAAAGGCCTAAACTTGACCTACACAAGGCAGCTCCTGTGCACCTAACCTAACACTTACCATCTGTTTTCTTTATCCATTGCGATACAAGTAATAAATAAACCGTGTCTTTGGGAGGAATACAAGAATTTGATGGTGGTTTTTAAAAGGCTGTGACTATGACAGTTATTCAATGTAAAAAATATAATAATAATAAATAAATAAATATAAACAAGTCTGAAGGGTAACAACATTTTTGTCCCTTGGCCTGTACCCTTTTAATTTGAGAAAGAAAGAAAAAAAATTCAGTGTGAGTATAATAAGTTGGATGACATTACCTCCTCATGCCTTGGCGGATACGTTTGATCCTCTTACGCAGGACCATGTTGGATGACGGCAGAGGATCCCGCTCAGGCAGCTCATCCTCCGGCTCTGACACTCGCCCACTCCCGCTGGATGAACGCATTCCACACCCTTCTGTGATGAGAGTACAAAAGGTCTATGTGAAAATGTGATGAGAGAACAACTTTTTTTTATATTACATTATATTACATTAAAAGGGTACTGGCTGGCCAAGGGCAAACAAAAAATATGTAAAATAAATGTCTGTGAAAATGCAATCAAGCAAGTTTCACATTAAATTCATGTTGGTTTGACAATATAAAGTAAAGCCATTCTTTGCTGGAAAAAAAAAAAAAAAAAAAAAAAAAAAAAAAAAAAAAAAAAAAATATATATATATATATATATATATATATATATATATATATATATATATATATATATATATATATATATATATATATATATATATATATAACCTAACACAACAGCTCTTTTGAAATGGAGTTCCAAATAAAACAGGATAAATAAAGTAATAAAAAACCACTTAGCAAAATAGGCTTTGATATGCCACTGATAATATCACTTAACACCTTCAACACCTCAAATTACCAGAAAATCTTGAAGTAATATCAAGGAAATCTGATCCGAAGCATGTGATTTCCGGGAGACGAGGTTCAATGTGTTCTCTGAAGTATTCCATTGCCATTGTGGAGAGGTCAAAGAGTTCATCAGTGACTTTGTAAGCTCGGCCAAGGTTGGGAGTCTTCTTAATGTAGGACAAGATGCGGTAAACCTCGTCCAGTATCTGTACAAAAACACACACACACACACACACCATATTATTAGTCGTTTGTTAGGTTATATGATCATTATTAACACAGAAAGATTGAGATGGTACAAAAAAGTTGGCCTACTATATAAAACTCCATAATGGGTAATAATTATCTGTTCATTAGAATTCAGAGACCACCACCATCACCACCACCTCAAGATACTCCCTTTCAAAAAATAATAACTTTGAAGTCTCACATGTTGAGCTAAAATGATAAGTTTCATTGCCACATCCTCATTGCTTAGTTAAAAATCGTCTGGAAAAAGAGAAAAAAACTCACTAGCATAATTTTTCCAGATAATGATAGTTGATGAAATGGAAATAATCTAATGACGTTTAGTTTTGATATATATTATTGACCACTCTTTATGTTGTAGAAGGTATATGATTTCCAGTCTTTTCCAGCAAGTGTCTGCTCACGCAAACACACAAACACAATACAATACACAATAAACAATACAAGTACACATAGAAATGGATGAGAAGATGACTGCTCGGATTTTGCTCCTGTTAGTCTGTAAAGGAAGACTCAATTATCAAAATCATTCTATTAATCAGAGCTTTTAGTGTGAAATAAAACCAGATCAAAATACTCTCTGGCTTACTAGGAATTCAAACTCCAGACATCTCGGTTACGAACTATGCACACGAACCTCTACGTACTTTCACTTTATATAACCCGAGAAAAAACCTTTGTGTATCTCTAGGAAGATTATAATTGGCACTAAAGCTGAAAAAAAGGGTTAAAACACACCCAATAATCTTACAATGTCACAAGAAAATATACAAACACCCAAAGTTATAACAGTAAAGCTTCCCAGCGAATGTTAAATTAAACCTGGGAATTTTAAGAAGGGACAACTGTACTTTCTTCTTCGTACTTACTGTCATCAAAATACTTCATACAATCAACAAACTAAACTCACATCTCCAGCAAAGAAGCAGCAATGTTTCCGTTCGATGTGCTTTCCAAATGACATCTGTAGGAGAGTAAGGCGCATGTGTAGAGTTTCAATGATGTCAGACTCCCTAGCCAGCGGGTGTTTCCTCCGGGCACTCTCACGGCGCGGCATCTGTCCCTTGATGGATTGGAACCTTTGTAACATTTGGTTCTGAAGACGCTGGAAGGTGGTGTTCAGTATGTTGGATCCGATCTGCTCGAACCTCTTGCAAGTCTGTGGAAATAATGATAATGATAATGATAATAAATATAGTTTAAGTACGTTTAAGACAACAAATTTTGTGAGCCAATCTACTCGAATCTCTTTCAAGTCTGTAGTAGAAATAATAATAATAATAACAATAATAGTAATAATAATAATAATAATAATTCTATTTCATCTGAAGGCATAGTGGTGGCATGAGTAAATTATAAAACATCTAAATATCTACAAAATGACCCGCCAAATACAATTAATTATACACAAAAACTAAAAACAGAAAATAAATAACTGACAAACTTACCAATCTGACTTCACATATCTTTTTGTAGGAAAGATACGAGAACACCTTTTCAAAGATTTCATTTGGCAGATCTAAGAACTCAATTTTGGTGATGTGTGTGATTGTGTGTGATGCATTCTGAGAGGAGACACAAGCAGCTCCTGACAATGTGGGCGAGGAAGCTGGCGTGCTGACAATGGCTGACGATGATGATAAAATTGACGAAGACGAAGAGAAGGAGGAAAAAGAAGAGGAAGATACTGTAGATGAGGTTGAAGATATGGAGGAAGGAGATTGAGAGGATAGATAGGATGGGGGAGATGAGGGAGGGGTGGAAGATGCTGAGGCGGATGAGCACGCGGGTGATGCTGGCTGGTTGGATGCTGCTGAGTGTGAGGCGGATGCTGATGCGGATGCGGCTGATGATTTGGATGAACCAGATACCTGAAATTAAAAAATAATGAACAAATAAATAAATTAGAAGAGCAAGTCTTTTCTTCTTCCTTATGCAAGTCCATAACAAACTGACTAAATAACGTATGGAAGTGTGTTAAGGATGAATAGTGTGTGTACTCACGGAGACGCGTTTAACAGGAGGTAGGTATGCGTAGGTTGGGGGAGCCGCTGGGTCACTGTAACTGTGGTCCCTTAGTGGACACACCTCCCCAAAATGTGATAGCCGTGTCAACACCATCCTACCATCTATACACTCACCTGTAAAGTAAAGTTATACATCAATATCAACACTAGTCACAGCTAACTAAATACAGCTACTTAAACACATTGTATTCTATTTTTGTCTGTCACAATACTGTATACATATATATACATATATATATATATATATATATATATATATATATATATATATATATATATATATATATATATATATATTTTAAATGCACAGGGCATCAGTGTTGGTGCATAACACACATATAACTCACATTAACACACACACACACACACATACACACACACAGGAGGGTAGGATTTCCAGCCTTCCACTCCTGCTGGAATTGCAAGGTCATAAGCCCTCAACTTACTCCCACACCTATTTTACTGTTAGGTGAGCAGGCGTTACAATGTTTAAGAACACAAACACATTCTGTCTTCACCCGACCTGGGATTCCAACCCAGAACATCTCGATTATGTGTGTGAGTGTGTGAGGTGAGAAGCATAGACGGGAATGACTGCATCAGTGACAAGATAGATTTTACTGACTTAATCATGTGGAGAAATTACTATGAGAATGACAAGACAAAATACCTTAGAGAGGGAAGCACTAGGAGGGAAATGACTAACAAAGGAATAGTCACCCATACATACACTACTTTGTGAGGTAATATTAGGTAACAAAGAATGATTAATATATTATATTTAACATGGAACTCAGCTATGAAAAGGATGATTAATCATTGATGTTACTATAATTAATTAAACTATATTCACTCTTGGCTCCCTACCTTCCTCATGATCTTATTAAATTATATAATGTATAGATATATCACCTTAATGCCTCAGTACAATCATTTGTGATTTCTTAACTAACTTATCCATCCTTACACTAATCATTAACACTATTTTGATAAGTAGATTAATTTTTGTTTCCTCGTGGTAGCTAACAAAACCATATATATTTAGGTGCTACTTACATACATGTCAATTAATTCTTAGCTGTTTTTCATTACATTATATTAAACATATTATTATTCACAAAATACTCGTACTTACCCTATCGAATGCCTTTTCAAAATCCACACGAGTCTACTACTACTATTACCTTTCTTACTGACCTACACATACCGTCCATCCTAATGCAAACACACACACACACACATGCATACACACACCCACACACACACACACACATCTCCTGCCTGCTTATCACTCTCTACCTACACACTCTTATCTAGGACACACTATCTATTAATATTCTACAATACACTTCCCTCTTACATACACTCACGAAAACCTGTTACGTATTCTATAATTCTTACACTCCTGTCATCATTAATTACTATTATACAAAGGTAGATAGATTAGCTGCCTTCTCCCTATCTTATCTCTAGACCATAGAATATATAATAAACTCAATACTGACATATATACAAACTTTCCCTGTCAGTTTTCACCTTTTTCCACTCACTCACTCCACCTAGCCTTACCTACACTCTTTTCTTCACCTTTCTATCACACTATTAATTAATTTGATCAGTTTATCCCTAGTATTCAAATTATTTCACCTTCTCTACTACTACACCTCCCTTACCACCCTCCCTCACTTCCACACTCTACTCTCAAGTCTTGCTCCTATTAACTTTCTTTTCCCTTCTCTCTAATATGCACCTCTACCTCCTTCCCAAATGTGGTTCAACCTGCTCTCTCTCTCTCTCTACTTTCACTACAGATTACAATATGTCATTTGCAAACATTACGGTCATTGGAAAAGGCTATAGCATTTAAGACATTCAACAGCTTGTATCGTGAATGTAGCAAATGTTAAAGCATTAGGTTGTGTTAAAGTCTATTTTATGCATTTGAGGTGGAATGGTTAGGAATGTAGCAAATCAATCAACACTAATGAATACATGAGCTGATTGAGGCATATTAGAATCGATCTCAATTTTCAACTTCCTTATAAACTTTTCATAAAATCTAAGAGTGGTTCTATGAGCAGCGTTTATGAACCTTAAATAGAACCAGGAGATAATATACTCTGACTCTTATTGAAGTTCTATATGCAAAATGAGTTAGTTTGTGTATCAATATATGTTATACACTTCTGGGCTGAGCTTAAATCAATTGTATATAATTAGTCACCATGAATTTACAACTATCAATACTCCACAAAGAGCCATATGAATTAATGAGATATAGTTGGTATGTATATATTACCAGTACTGTTTCTAGTCACTATGGAGGTTATGCATGAATGAAAACATAATCTAACCTAACCTAACCTAACATAAGAAGAATATAAGAAAGTGAGGAACTACAACAGCCCTATAAGAACTACTGGCAGCCTATACATGTTAGTTAGTTCCCTTAATCTATAACTTAATACTAACTCCACCTAGCTTTCCCAACCCTAACTTTATCACTACACTACACTCTACCTCCTCCTCCTTCTTCTTTTAGCTCCTCTAACCTCCTCTTCCAGCCTCCTCCCTCCTCTTCCTCTAACCTCGTTCTCCAACCTCTTCCTTTAACCTCCTCCTCTAACCTCCTCTTCCAACCTTCTCCTCTAACCTCGTCCTCCAACCTCCTCCTATAACCTCGTAAAACTTGCGATCCAATCTACACTCATGACCTTATAACTAAGTTTGATCATACTATATGAGTAATGCCCTGGGAGTGAACCAAGCAATAAAACAACTTGGCGGGGCTCAGACGGGATATATAACACTGTACATTTAATTGAATGATCCCAAGCTATGTACAAACAGGATGGAGGTGTATCAATTAACTTTTAATATGCAACCTTAAGTGTTTCATAGTAATCAAATAATGTTATGTAACCCAACCTAACCTAACCTAACTAAACGTAACCTGTAACCGAAATAGAATAAAATAGGATTAATTATTGTTAAGTGTAATTGCACATATGTCGATAATTTAGCCAACTTGCAAAACATATTGAGAATAAGATATACATGCATGCAATTAAGATAACATATGGTTAGGTTTGGTTATTATTATCTAAAGGTTATTATGTATATAGCTAGAAGAAAAACTTATAATAATACGAGTAAAAAAAGTATCAAATTATGACGGTGTCAAATGTTAAGAGTAGATAGAGGTGACCTATTAAGAATAAAATATACATACATACATGCAAATAAAATAAAAAATATATATAATTATCATCGAAAAGTAACAATGTATATATAAACCTAGAAGAAAACTTATAATACACGATAAAAAAAATTACTTCTAGAGGTGACCTTGGGCTGAAATAAAAAGTTCATTATTATTATTATGTTACACCTTAACAAACATTCTTTCTTCAACCTTTCTCTCACTCCTGAAATAGAATAAAAAAACATAACATAGACAAAAATATAAAAACAATATCCGATCTACAACCTTACCTTAGAGAGAAAAAAATGAGGATCCCTTATATATCACTATTTTTCGGATCTTGCGTGATACTTAAGGGTTTTCCAGACGGTTTAAATGGAGAAAGAAGGTTTACTCTATTAACATTGTAAGGTTTAATAGTTTAAATCCCCTTAGTTAATGGAGGAGAGGGAAATAAGATAGCTGTGCTCCACCCTGGCTGATAGACAAAGCCAAGCAGCCAGCCACTATATAGACGCCATAACCACCTTCCTCTCAATCCTATCTCACTATTTTCACGAGTAATATTCACTTATATATCCATCTATTTACTTTAACATATTCCTATTGTAGTTATAAGGCAGTTTAGGTGAATAAGAAAGCTTAGAAACATTGATTGCTTAAATAGACTATAATGACTTCCTATAACCGAATCCTATCTTCCTTATTTCACGCTTAATATTTTGTTATATCTCCATCTATTTACTTTAACAAACTTTTATTACATTTCTAAGATAGTTTAGGTGAATAAGAAAGCTTAAACACATTGATTAGTTAAGTTAAATAAAAATAAGGACGGCTACCTATCACCAAATTTTATCTTCCTCCTTTCACGCTAAATATTGTTATATCTTCCTATTTTCACGATTAAATGTCTTTATTTGGTTTCATGGAACATTATTAGAGACTATTAATATTAAGGAAATATTGAAATAGTTTAGTGACTGGTTAAACAATAAAAATCGTAGCACGAGAAAATTTGAAAAAATATAACCATTTCCTCCTCTGTTAATTTCCACTCGAAGGAAAAGATAAGTCATGCTAATAACTTTGATTAGCGTATAATGAACGATTGATTAGAAAGACTGTAGAGAGATAAAAGGGAAAAGAAAAACAGGAATAATAGGTCACCAGAAGAGAGAGAAAGAGAAAGAATTCAACTCCACAAAAGTTATCACGTTTTGTTCGCCCTTATAGAGATGCAGCTGATGATGATGATAATAATGATAGCATTGCATTATTAGGCAGAACAACTTCATTTTATGGCTAACTTATTATGAGACTTGAGAAATATAGCAATAAGACATTCAATTTTCACCCGCCATTGAGTGAAATTAAGAATAAGGTGTTAGATATAGCGATTTTTCCATTCAAAGTAGATGCCTTTTAAACTTTCTCATTTCCTACTACCATTAATTTTATTTCGCTATTAGACATATGTAGACTTTAAATTAAAGCAAAAATATCAGATACAATACATTTTCATATACTCAAGTTACAACTAATTAGATAAAAGATACAATATACTGAACCTAATTTAACATACAAAAAACATGACTATATACTATACTACAATCTAATCTACATATTATGGTATTGCAATCAATACAGTACGACCAAATATTGAAGCTTTTCTTTTATGATCATATTCTTCTTTTTGTTAAGTATATATATAAAAAAAATAATAAACGGTTCAGGTAACGAAGAAATAGTTAGTTAGAGTAACAAACTGTAATGATCGATATTCGAGGTTATTCACCCCAAGCTGCTCTCCTTCCCTCCTCCCTATCCCCTCCCTCTACCTCTTCCTTCTCCCTTTCATACCCCCCCTCCTCTCTCTCTCTCTCTCTCTCTCTCTCTCTCTCTCAAGCACACAGACAAACATGAACAGACTGAAAAGATTAGTATAGTGAATCAGTGGGTTGGCTGACTAGGGAGTGCAGCAAGAATGAGAGCGAGTAAATATGACGTGCTGCGAGAGATATGGAAGAGTGGCTATTCCGAGTGTAATATGTATGGTATGGAAGTGATTGCATGGAGTGAAAAGGAGATAGACAAGTTGGAAGTAGGGTAGAATAGACTAGCAAGAATGGCACTGAATGCACCAAGGTATGCAGCTGTATGCTCTGAGAGGTGACATGAGATGGAGTACGTTTAGGGAGAGACATATAAAGGCAACCTTGAGATATAAAGTTAGGCTGGAACGAATGGAGAATACAAGAATTACACGAAAAGTGTATTTGTGGAATGTAAGGAGCAGTAAGTGGGAGAAGAAATGTATACATATGGTATACATTGGTGTATGAATGGAAGGTGATGAACAGAAGTAGAGACGGGTTAGAGTGGGATGTGAGAGTGGAAAAGTGAGATAGACAAAACAGTGAAAGGTGTGGGACTAGGCAAGTGGAAGACTGAGATGGAACGAAAGAAGATTTTGGAATGGTACAGAGAGAAAGAGGCACCAATGTATGTAAGATATGATGAAAATCTGGATGGTGATCTTCTCTTCCGAGCTAGGGCACAGTGTATGGATGTGAATGCAAGAAACTACAGATGGTCAGAGTCCCGCAGGAAAGTGTGTCAGATGTGTGACCAATGGCGTAGTAAGGGGGGCGGGGCGGGGGGCGGCGGTCCGCCCCGGGTGACAGCTTGAAGGAGGTGCTATGATACAGCCTACAGGTTCAAGTCTAATGGCTAAATTCAGGGAAGGTGTGTGGGGGTTCTATAAAAAGACGCCCGCCAATGCCCCCAACAAAGGGGCGCGCCGCCGCCCCAAATATGTGTCTAAGTACAAGTACATGAAAAATTGTACTTAAGTCTAAGTAAAAGTACATGTACTTAGACCCAACTCCATACACACACCATACACGTATTTTAAACACACACACACGGCTTCTGACCTCGCTAGGGTCAGGACGTGCTGTCTTGGCGCTCCTCGGAGCAGCCTGGGTCAATGTGTTGACCCTTCTTCCACCCCCTACCTAATCCTCCCTCTCCCCCTCAGTGAGAAGTGAAAATTCTACACAATTAAGAACAGTGAACTTGTAATCAACACACAACACAGTAAAGTTACTTAAAGCAAAAGAAAGTAAATTGAAGAACTATAAACAATGAAAACTGATTGGGTGGAAGAGTCTCGACCTCACTGGCTGGAACTGCGAGGAGGGAGGACTATGGGTGCTAATCCATGCCTGCTAATCCCCGCCGGACTACCATCTTCCCGCCATCACAGCTGCATCTCCACCCACCACCCTCAGCTGCACCTCTACCCACCACCTACAGCTGCTCCTCCACATATCACCATGTGGGTGATTGTGGCCTCCTACTGGCGGCACCTCCCCCAACACCTGAAGGCGACGCAATCCAACCAGACTCGTGTCCATCCCCGGCCTCCAAGATGCTACAACACCGTCACCAGACACCACCGGGCTGGACAAGGTCGTGAAGCGGACCTCACCTGACCCACGACATACCACCACACATCACTATGCTTACAACTTGTCTGAATAGTCTCATGTAAAGAAAAAAAGTCTTTCACTTCTCACATTTAGAATTATAATTAAGCAATTTTAAAATGTATATTTTCTGTTTATGACTGTTTTTTCTAATAAACCGTTTATTATTATTATTATTATTATCATTATTATTACACACCCACACACACACACCCTCCAACACACACAACACCAAACTACATATATATATATATATATATATATATATATATATATATATATATATATATATATATATACATATATATATATATATATATATATATATATATATATATATATATATATATATATATATATATATATAGACATAGACTACACTATACTTGACTGGACACTCGAAATCTGACCTTTTGCAAACCGGTCCTACAGCAGATTTTTAGAAAAAACAAATAAAATACTTAGAAATAAGATAGGAACCTCAAATAAAAAGCAAACACTTCAGAGTGATGTAGAGAATATGTTTATGAGCAACAAAAACAAATTAGTCAACGTACGTCATCAGTGGGCGACAATTATTAAATCCTAAGAAACCAAGAAAAACACAAAATTTGCAATAATTTCCAGGAATATTGGAATTTCAATCTGAAAACACTTACATGCATAGCCCATGTAGTCCATATTAATATGCAATACCATAGAATACACCATACGTGACTGTGCACTCGAAATCGGGTCTTTCGCAAATGTGTCCTGAGGCGATTTTTTGTTTGTTTTATTTAAATAAAATACTTAAAATCATCATAGAAACCTCAAACAAAAAGCAAACACCTCAGAGTGATGTGAAGAATATGTTTATGAACAACAAAAATAAATTAGTCAACATACGTCATCGGTGGGCGACAATTATTAAATCCTGACACCAATAAAAAACACCAAATTTGCAATAATTTCCAGGAATATTGGAATTTCAATCTGAAAACACTTACATGCATAGCCCATGTAGTTTATATTAATATGCAATACCATAGAATACACCATACGTGACTGTGCACTCGAAATCGGGTCTTTCGTAAATGTGTCCTGAGGCGATTTTTTGTTTGTTTTATTTGAATAAAATACTTAAAATCATCATAGAAACCTCAAACAAAAAGCAAACAACTCAGAGTGATGTGAAGTATATGTTTATAAGCAAGAAAAACAAATTAGTCAACATACGTCATCGGTGGGCGACAATTATTAAATCCTAAGACACCAATAAAAACACCATATTTGCAATAATTTCCAGGAATATTGAAATTTTAAACTGAAAACGCATACATACATAGCCAATGTAGTCCATACTAATATACATGCATGCTTGAAATAAGATTTGAAACTATTTGCAAATATTCTGTTTGTTTTCTACGTTTTCACTGAGCATGGCAGGATACACAACACCTTAGTGTTGAGAGTAATTGTAAAATATAACCAAAACTTGAACACAACACCCTAAGTCACTCGTAATCAATTCACTCATACTCATACTTCACTCATACTTTCATATACCCATAAATAACATCAAGAAGAAAAAATTTAACATTCCTAATCAACTTACGATGTTTGCTGAGTGTCATCGAGAGAGCGTTTCTCAGAGACTGTGTAAAATAACTCCATTGTAATTTCTTATTGGTGATGGTCTCTAGTCAGCTTGTTAGTTTCATTGCCTCCTCCTCCTCTTCTATCTAGCAATGTTCTTTCCAATGATCTTATCACCATACATCACTTTCCCGGCGTACGTACTTTTCCTTTTATCCTGCCATGCTCAGTGAAAACGTAGAAAACAAACAAAATATTTGGAAATAGTTTCAAATCTCATTTCAAGCATGATTCAGAGTATACAATAGAAGCTGATGAAGCTACGGTCACACTAGGTTTTGCTAACGCTAGCCTGGCTTCCGTTTTTTCTGGATTTACAGTGATACGACTACCAGTCTGGTCACACACGTAGAAGAACTAACCTTGTGGAATCAGCTGATCATAACAACAACACAAGCCGTTATGGAGGAAGCACTTCTCTTCTTCTTCTTCTGCTCATGAACATTTTCCATGAGACTTATAATAGCGTCATGGGACCAATGAATTGAACTATTTATGTTGTTGACCTTTGTAAAGGATTGTTTTGGTCTTCTTCTTCTTCTTGTGACCTCTTTCGCCTTTTGCCTTTCGCGCCACGAATTGTTATGAAAAATTCATTCCCAAGCCGATATAACGATTATATGACATTTGATCACAATCAAATCATATTCAGGAATGGTTATTTCACAATATGTGATGTTTTATTTAAGAAATTATTGCGAATTTACCAGATTTTTTTGCTATAAACAATATGCTTTATACACAACTCCCACACGATTTTTCACTCAAACTTGTAATCTTTATGTTAATTTCCTATTTGCAAAAGTTGTAAAATCATTTTTTATGTTCAGCCATGGTTCAGCAATCATTACTGATTGTAAAGACATGAAATACAATGTCCTAAGTAGAATATGAACTGATAATATGATATAGGATATGCACCTATTCGGTATACCGAAATACCGGTACTTTCGGGGTGGTATTACATGTATTAGAAGCCCTTCGGTATACCGGTATTTTTTTCTATACCGCACATCCCTATATAGTGCTACTTTCAGCCTTGCAGCCCGTCAGTCTACCAAAATTCACTTGCAACACACTCCCCTTCATATTTATCTTTGTAGATCATGTCCCAACACTTCTTAAACTGTGCCTAACACGCTATAATTAACACTCTTGGATGTAAACAAATAATTACGGTGTTTTTTTTTCTCATATTTTCGTTATTTTTTCCGTTTATCTTTGTTTTATGGTTTATTTAAGCTTTACTTTCGGTTTCAACAATTTTTTTATATTCTATTATATAGTTTATATTGGTTTAATTTAATAATTATTACTTTATTCTATTATTCGATTTTATAATTCACCTTAGAAATAAAAAATTTTCATGAAATAAATACGAATCAAATATAACAAATATTTATGTAGAAAAGCTTAGGTATTTCAGTCGATTTTTTAAAGCATATATAATTGTTTTTCTTTGTATAATAAAAAATATCAATTTTGGTTTTATATATATGTGATCCACCAGTCAGCACACGGCCGCCATCTTATTGTACCTGTTGGAACTTGTTTATCTTTTTATATTAGTTTATTTACGCTTCATAGGTAATGTTTTCTTTATATCCAACCCCTATTAATGGTGAGGAATAATGTGTTACTGCTCCTCCATGCCTTAAATAGACATGGAGAGGAACAGAGAAGGTGTAAAACGAAGAAGTAATATCACCTATCCTGTATAACCGACATACCGGTATTTTTGGGGTTGTATTAAAAGCCCTTCGGTATACCGGTATTTTTGTCTATACGGCATATCGCTAGTGCTACTTTTAGCCCGTCAGTCCACCAAAATACACTCACAATACACTCATAACACAGCACACTCACCTTCATCTTTATCCTTGTAGGTCATCATGTCCTAACACTTCTTAAACTGTACCTAACACCCTATAATTAACACTGTTGGATGTAAACAAATAATTACGGTGTTTTTTCTTATAAAACGTTACTTTTTCAGTTTTTCTTTGTTTTATGGTTTATTTAGGCTTTACTTTAGGTTTCAATAATTTCTTTATATTTTATTCTATGGTTTATATTGGTTTAATTTAATTATTATTATTTTATTCTATTATTCGATTTCATAATTTACCTTAGAAATAAACATTTTTCATGAAATAAATATGAGTCAAATATAACAAATGATTATGCAAAAACCAGTTAGGTATTTCAGTCGATTTTAAAAAGTATATATAATTGCTTTTCTTTGCATAATAAAAATCTCAATTTTGGTTATATATATACGTAATCCACCAGTTAACACACGGCCGCCACCCTACTGTACCTGTTGGAACTTACTTATATTAGTCTATTTACGTTTAATAGGTAATGTTTTCTTTATATCCAACCACTATTAATGGTGAAGAATAATGTGTTACTGCTCCTCCATGCCTCACATAGACATGGAGAGGAACAAAGAAGGTGTAACACGAAGAAATAATAGCACCTCTTTAAAAGTCCGTCCGGTGTCGACTGCTAGCGGTCACACGAAGATTATTATGATTATTATTATTATTGAACTACAAATTAATATTATACAAAATATAGATCAAAAGAAAGAGAAAAAGTTTTATAATGATAATAGATATGTAACGAACTGATATATATTATAGATTCCATTTTAAATAATTCCAAGTTTAGACTCCCAACCCAAGTTCAAGTGACTATGAAAACCCCTTGTTAATTCAACGCATACAAAACTATAATTTCCTGATTTCTTTGTTTGTTATTGTCTTCTATAGTTTCTAAAATTATTATAATTTTTTTCTGATTTGTCTCAAAGGTTTATACAATGTTTTATTTCTTATTAAGCTAAAAAAGAGAAATTATTTTGACAACTTTTTCATTGTGTATTAAAATTATATCAAATAAAAGGGAGTTAATGCATCTCTCTCTCTCTCTCTCTCTCTCTCTCTCTCTCTCTCTCTCTCTCTCTCTCTCTCTCTCTTATAACTGTTGCGATGTCTTTTTTGTTTCTCTTGCTCATAACTTTGAATAAATAGTGAACTATCATGGGAATGTATTAAATATTACTTACAAGAGTTGTCTTGTGTAGGTCGACTGGCCTTTTGCGGCCTCCTTATTTTCTTATGTTCTTAAAATCCGAGGTTGACAGCGATAATAGTTAGTGAGCAAGCGCCACACATCAGCAGAGGTCATATGGCACGATGTTAATCTAAAAGGCAGACAGTAAAGCAAAAATATGATGATAAGGCATATTATAGGGAGGGAAAGAGCAGTTAGTTATAGTCAAATGGTTAGATCAAATAAAGGATGTGTTTGTTGTAGGCAGAAAATTATGTTGTCTAAGTGGAATGTGGTGATTCTGTAAGAATATCATTAAGGTGGGGGAGGTCGGGATACCTTATTTAATTGAGGGAAAGCGGTGAATATATAATTAGTATTTTTTGTGTGCATTTTTCCCATCAGCTATTGTTTTTTGTAAGCAGTCAGTCATCTATAGTGGTTAACATTTATTGATTCTTAGTGGTTTGTGTGGAATGTTTCTGTATACTCTCTATTTGAGATTACAGTATAACCTCAATATAACGAACCCACTTATAGCGAATTTCGGATATAATAAACGTCATTTCCTGGTCGAACCAAGTCGGATATAACGAACCAAAGTTCGTTATATCCGAGGCATGGGGTGAGCCGGCCAAACTCTCCAGGCCAAGGCTGAGCTCACTTCAATAGCAAAATGATCACTGAGGATCCTGAAAGGCACCAGGGCCCATACTTATAAAGAATTAAGATTTGATCCTAAGACCTCGTCTTAACTAAGCTAGGACAAGGTCCCAGCTAAAACGCGGAGCTTAGGATCGAGTCTGAGACAGTGGCGTAAGATGTCAAAAAAGCGCTACACTTAGCAAACATTTGGTTTGGTTAACATGAAATTTAACCAATAAAAGTTTTAAAAGGAGTGAAAATAACGAAAAAAAATAACAATGAATATTTTTATGATAACTGGTTAAGATAAGAATGAGTAAATACATATATGCGGATATGTTTTTATCGTCGATGTAAGGGCCAAATAAACAAAGAACTTGGATGCACTCAATTCAAATGAAATTATGGACTCTACTGCTACCTTCAGTTTTAAAAGTTTTACAAAACACCCTAGGAAAAATAGATAGAGCAAAACCCTCCAGGACAGAACCACGTATGATTTTTTTTTTTTTTCGATAGGCTAGGTTAGGTTAGGTGGTAAAGATTCGTTTCCTTAACCACTATAATTCACTGCAATTTAAACCTCAGAAACTTGTGCAGATCACCACAGCTATGCTGCTGAAATACAGCAAAAATACAATTTTTTTTTTCTTCTGAAAATTAAAGTTTAGTTTGGTTTGAACAAGGTTCTGTTATTTGTCAATATAAGTTAAGGTATGGTTAATTAATGTTATGTTATATTATGTTGATTTTGAAGCTATTAAATGTTTTCTATGACTAAAACTAGGGGGTTGTGAGAGGTGCAGACGCCATTTTTCTCGTAGCCACACGCCATTCTGGTGAATATATAAAAATTCACCGAATATAATAATTTTGTTAGCATAACCTTCCCAGAAATACAGTTAAATAAGCCTAACTAAAACTAACCCCATCAAACCTAAATAAACTTAACAAAATTTCACCAGACCTAACGTAACCTCAACAGAATTTCGATTCTTTTTCTGTCATTCTGCGGCATAACTGTTTGAAGTGATTTGAACAAGTTTCTGAGGTTTAATTTGCAGTGGATTATAAAGGTAAGGAGATATTGAGTGGTTAAGAAAACGAATCTTTACCGGTTAGGTTAAGTTAACTAAGATTTTTTGTGATTGGGATTATCATATAATAAATGTAATAATTCACATCTCAGAAGTATTCATACATTACAAATAATAAGACAAAATATTATGATATATAAATTTTTTGTCATGGGATGGTTTTGTCAACAATTTTGTATCCTAGGGGAATTTTGTCCTACACTCCTCCATGTTACTTCTTGTCCTCTTGTGTATTGTGTAAAGCATAGTGATTAATTTTAGTATGGTCCTGATCAACTCTTCTGCTGAGACCCTTACATGCATGTAACACACAGTTGCACAAAAAGCTCGGTGCAATTTTCGTACTGTATATACCCAGCAAACATGGAATGAATGGGCCAATGATGGACCAATGCTGGCACTCCGGCATTGCAAGTGTTGGGCCAATGCTGTACATTTTGGCTAGCAGTACTGGCCCAATTTAATTCAGTTATCCGTTTGCACCCTGGCATGTATGGGCCCGATACTGGATCTATGTTGGGCCAGATGTCGGATCAATGATGGGCCAATAATGGCACACCTACATCGTGCCTTAATAGTATGGCAGCAATTGGACCAATTTCACCGGTTTACCACCTTGGATATTGGTCCAATATAAAACCTGAATTCAAACAGATATTGTCCCAACACAGGACCTGAATGTAAACAGACGTTGGGCCGATATATATATATATATATATATATATATATATATATATATATATATATATATATATATATATATATATATATATATATAAAAGGCGCATTGTTTGAAGAAAAAAAATAGTTTTACTATTTTTTATTAAAAAAATACAAAATGTTTATCCTAAATTATAGTGACTCATATATCACAGCCATTTAAATATCACAATGTCCCTGCTGATGATTAAGAAGATGACAAAATTACTCTATAATTATTTAGTAAATAATACAACACAGACATTATCAAAAACCCATCTTGTTACCAGGGAGGACAGAGATAGAGGCCAGAGGAAAGAGAAAACAAACAGTAGGTAAAAGGAATAGTAGAGATCACCCAATGAAATGGGTCACACAAGCAATTCACTCTACCCTTCAAGCCCGAGGGGATCACAGACTAAACCCAAACCAAACTGATCCACAACATAAGTCGCTTTTGGGAAAACCATTTCTCAGCCTTTAAACTTAAAACATCACACACAATTAAGACACATCAGACATGTTCCAAAATTACAGAAATGCCATAATATGCATGCAAAAAAAATTTCCATCGAACTGAGGTTCACTTCAGGCACAGTGGATCTACAAACTAAAAAATAAAATGAAAAATATATAAAGAGAATATTATAAATTATTTATAGTACTCAAGATCCATAGCATTACCAGGGCTGGGAAAATGTTTGTATTTCCTAATGTACCAAACAAAAAAGTAAACTTTAGAAATCCCATAAGTTGAATCTATGAACAGGTTGGATCTAAGAGAGAGAGAGAGAGAGAGAGAGAGAGAGAGAGAGAGAGAGAGAGAGAGAGAGAGAGAGAGAGAGAGAGAGAGAGAGAGAGAGAGAGAGAGAGAGAGAGAGAGAGAGAGAGAGAGAGAGAGAGAGAGAGAGAGAGAGAGAGGAGGTATACTATATAGCATTAATTCCGTGAAATTTTCGCAGGTCCTGCTAGTAATAATGAATATAACAAAAACTGGTGGATTTGAAAAAAATTATGTAAATATAACTTTAGAAACCTTAAACCTTAACCTTAGAAACTTTTTAAAAAATTCACCCAGAGTAGTAAATAAACAAAAATAATGACTAAATGATTTTCCAAATATTAAGCAATGATTGCTACGAGAAGCTATGAGCCCTCGTTGCTCTGCTGCAATTCAAACACGCCGATTTCGTCCCCCGCATCGGTCAGAGGAATTCCTCAAGTATATCATGATGGTCTCAAATAATATTACATACCTCCTACAGCCACGTCCATATTCCCCCTCACTCTGAACATCCGAATACCTTTCTCCCCTCCGAGATGCTCTTTGTGCCTTGCTGAAGTCATCTAAAATAAACAAACAAATATATCACAAAGTTAGTACTGTACAGAATTAATTAACATAATTATACAAAACTAAGATTATCAGCATTAAATAACTAAAATAAGAAATTAAATACTTCAACCAAAAAGAAATTAACATGACTTCCTAAATGTTTATTGCTACAAAATAGAAGGCCCTCATCTGTGCTAAATATTAACATTTTCTAATCACGTATGCAAAAAAAGGTGTCACAAAATGGATGTGAAACATATATTTGCTAAATACTTACTATATATATATATATATATATATATATATATATATATATATATATATATATATATATATATATATATATATATATATATATATATATATATGCTATAAAAATGAGTTGTTTATTTATTTTTTATTTTTATATTAACATTGATCTCACTCTTCAACCCCAGTTAGGGTTAGGTTAGGTAATTCAATTTGGTTTGGTTAGTTTATTAATTTTAAAATGCTCAGTTATCTTTTCTTTATTGCCAGTAAACTAAATAGGTAGTGCATTTGTGATGAAAACGGTTAGCATAATTACAAGCATACCAAAATTTAAAAGAATATAATAATCTCTTCATAAATTGTGAGGAGGGGAAAACAAAAAAATTGGTAAAATTGCAGTTTTAAGCCAATACACTATTATTGGTTGTGTAGGGCACCAAGGGCAGTGGGGGTCATCAGTCATGCCCAGCTTGTGTAGGTGGGAGTTTAGGCGGCTGTGTCCAATTCTGAGTCTGGTGACGGCAGTGTCAAGGGCACGGCTGGGAGAGTAGGTCCGCCAGTGGTGTCGTGTGTCTCGTCTAATGCGTCCAAGTGAGGTGTACTGTAGGGCGTTAGTCAGGTCTGTGTCCCAGTGTAGTCTACAGGCTGTGTGGAGGTTAGTCAGTGAGTCAGTCTGGTCAGTGGGGAGGTGTATGGGGAAGGGGTGGGAGTGTGCTTCCGCTGCCGCTCTATCGGCCACTGTATTACCCATGATGCCGACGTGTGAGGGGACCCACTGAAGGTGGATGGAGAAGCCAGAAGAGGACAGTTGGAGAAGAAAGTGGTGAATGGTGAAGCAGAGGGAGTGGTGTGTTTTGCTGCGGTGGCGCCGGATGAGTTGGAGGGCTGAGAGGGAGTCCGAGAAGAGTGACTGAGCAAGGGGAGGTGAGTGTGGTGGCAAACCTGAGGCCCTCTCTGATGGCAAAGAGTTCTGCCGTCAGAATGGAGGCAGAGGCCGGAAGCCTCCAGGCAGTGGCAGTGTTACGTACTGGGACATACATAGCAGCTCCAACAGAGGGAGGTGTTGGGAGGCGGGAGCCGTCAGTGTATATGTGGAGGGAGTTGTGGTAGTGAGTGTGCAGGAGGTTGTTGAAAATTATCCTGCCCTGCACCGGACAGTGTGCCTTTGACCATTGTGTGTCTGTGTGCAGTGTCAAGGATATTAAGGAGGAGAGGGGAAACCAAGGGCCCATATTGGTTTGAATATTCCCTCGCAATTGTTGTTGTTCTGTGAAGGAACTCTCGGCTCGCCGAATTGTCATACTCATATTTTTTTATAGTCAATTTAGTGTTTTAAAAAGAGAGTATATATGGGTTCAGTTTATTGTTACCATATTATAGGTTATGGGATATGTATAATATATATCAAAATAATTATTTTGTGGATAAGAAAATTAATAGGTGTCCGTAAAACAATGATAGAAAATAAAAATTATTGTCTTGGTATTATTGGAATCGACTGTTATTGTTACGGTGATAACAATTCGGCGAGCCGAGAGTTCCTTCACAGAACAACAACGATTGCGAGGGAATATTCAAACCAATATGGAGTGGTTGAGCTCTGACACACTCTGTGGCACCACAGCCTGCACGGCCCCATCAAATTCCCAAGAAGAAGAAGAAGAAGCTCTGACACACGACACCACTGGTGGACCTACTCTCCCAGCCGTGCCCTTGACACTGCCGTCACCAGACTCAGAATTGGACACAGCCGCCTAAACTCCCACCTACACAAGCTGGGCATGACTGATGACCCCCACTGCCCTTGGTGCCCTACACAACCAGACACCCCAGAACACCTCCTACTTCACTATCCTCGTCACCACTCCCACCGCATGGCACTCCTTCACTCACTGTCGTCTCTCCACATCCGCAGACCAACAATAACAGACATCTTAGGTGGCTCTCAAGATCCTGGCCTGGCCTTCAAAGTACTCAAACACACCAGGACCTTCCTCCAAAGGACAGGTCAACTCAACAGGATCTGATCCACTCATTCATCTGCAACCTGCACTTTTGGGGCACTAGAGGCTGTGGCACCACAGCCTGCACGGCCCCATCAAATTCCCAAGAAGAAGAAGAAGAAGCTCTGAATGTCTGTATTTTGATGGTGATGGTTTTCACAATGTCGGAATTCATCAAGAAGAAGACTGCATTAAACTACGGACTAATGTAAGATCTCGGGAGGAATTCCAGCAATGGAAAGGCGTCTTCTGTATGACTCACCAGGTGAGTCATGCTTCAACTCCTACAAGCTGTTTCCTGTTGGCTGCAGAAAGCTACTTCACTATTATAGTTGCTGATATGTCACCACGGCGTCAAGCATAAAGGAGTGAAGAAAACTTATACTGGGTAAGTAAATTTTCGTCTATGTACAAGGGATGGCACTCCCAAGGAGTTGGCAAATAAACCACCTGTGAGCCAAGTTTCAGTAATTATTATTGCAGTTTCAGCCAATACACTCGGTGGTTTTAATAAACTTGATGGTTCATATTTCATTATTAGGAGCATTTCTAACCTCATATTGGCCAGTCAGAAATTATTTCTTGGGATCCACCAGTTAGATTCGGTTAGGTTAGGTCTGGTTAGGTCAGGGCAGGTTAGGTTGGTTTGGGGTCTATTTTAGAAATGCTTCCTGACTGGCCAGTATGGGGTTAGAAATGCTCCTAACAACAGTAGGTTAGGTAAAGTAGTGGATACAGTATATACAGTAGATGTAGATGAACCTATGTAGGCTAGATGGCTATCTGCTAAATTTTTACCAAGTTCTTTATTATTATTATTATTATTATTATTATTATTATTATTATTATTATTATTATTATTTATTATTATTTATCATGCATATCATACCATATGCAAATCATTGCCTCCATTAAGCTGTAGTAGTTATCCTTGTAAAGATTTAAAGAATTCAGATTGTGCCTGCCTTCCTTTAAAATCTGATGCACTCATAATAAAAAAAATATATAGATAATGTGTAGGATGAGTGTGTATTGTAAACATTGAAAGGCCGCGCGCTGCTCAACGACAAGATTTGACTATTGTTGTCACGTGTGGCTCATTATAAACTGACACAATGACATGTGACAGTGACTGCAGCGTTTGCAAGAGGGAAGTAAAGAGAGGGACGAGTAGTAGAGGGCTATCTTGCCAGAAATGCGGGGAATGGTTCCACGCGGTATGTTTAGGATCAGTGTATCAGAAAAATGATGCCGTCCTGAAACTAAAAAACATCTGGTGGTTCTGTAACAAGTGTGAGCGAGAGGTATCAGGAGATTGGGGTTTAGGAGAGAAAGCAGAAGATCCAGACGAGTATGGAAGAGAATGGGGGATGAAATTTAGCAGTAGGAAATGTAAAATCATGGAATTTAACACAGCGGAAGCAGGGCAGTGGGTGCTGGGGGATAATGTCCTTGAAGTAGTGGAAAGATTTAGTTACCTAGGGATAGAAATAAGTAAAGAAGGTATTGGAGGCAGTGAGCAGAGAAAATGTAATGAAAGTAAGGCAAGAAAAATGATGGGAATGATCGTAAGTGCAGGAAGCAAGGAAGTTAATAAGTATGAACATGGAAGATGTCTATGGAAAGGGATGGCGGTGCCACATTGTCTGTATGGATCTGAAATAACTAACTATAGAGCAGAGGATATAAGAAAACTTGAGGTGATACAGAACTCGATGGGGAGGTGGTGCTTAGGAGCCCCCAAGAGTACAGCCATAGAAGCGTTAAGAGGAGAAATGGGGTGGAGCTCACTTAAAGAGAGGATCGAAAAAGGGAAGCTTTGTTTTATGAAGAAAATAGAAAGAATGAATGAAGGTAGATGGGCCAGCCAAGCATACAAAGCATGTAGAAACAATTCACAATGGCAGAGAGAAGTAGAAAGATGGAAAGTTAGAGGAGGAATGGAAGCAGGATGGCAGGGAATGGGAGTTAAAGAGATAAAGAATAAAGTAGAAGAGAATGGCCACCAGGAATGGAGGAATGGAATGGAAGGAAAAAGCACGCTGAAATGGTACAAAGGCAAGGAAAGAATATGCAGAGAAGAGTGGTACCAGGGGGACTGGCCAGGTAAACTATTTAAGGCAAGAAGTGGAGCGCTAGAAGTAAGGGGCAGAAACCGAGACATAAATGAGCAAAAATGCAGACTATGTGGAGAGGTGAAGGAAACAGTGGAACATTATATAATAGAGTGTGACATGTACAGGACACAAAGAAAAAAGTTGGACAGACAAATAGCAGGAATTATTGGAAGAGAAGAATGGCATAAGAGAAAGGAGGGGGAAGATAGAGGAATTAGAACAGCATTGGGATTGACAGGAGACAAAAACAATGATAATTTGATAGTGAGCCACGTGAAAACATTTCTGGCCGAGAGCTGGCTATTAAGAAAAAGATATTTAAGGGAGTAAAATAAGAAAGAAGAGCGACCTATGAAGCGATCAAAAGCTATATACCCTTCCAGACTTCGTGAATATGCTACCTGGAATGGAGCCATGCAGTGTTTCTGGAGAAAAAATGCGTTATACAATATGTTTTCATTGTTTTACTAAACTTATATATTTTTTATGGGGAGTATCAGTATAATTCTACCACTTCTGTCTTAATTCTGCAGTAAATGTAGTGGCTTGTAATGATGATTGGATTGATGCATGAATAACTCCATCGGGCCGAAATTTGATTACCATTCTCATTCTGGCGTTGTAAAAGTTATAGTTCAATATCGGCCCAATATCACTTTAACACCAATGGGCCGATGTAAGAAATTTATTACGGATAGGAATCGGCACAACGCTTGGTTTCCGTCTTCCCAACGTTCTGCCTTGGGGCCGCTGTTTCCCGTTATCGGTCCGATACTTCAATGTTTGCTGGGTACTGGTTGTAAAGGTAACCTAACCACAGTTTAACCTTTCTAGCTCCGTTCTGATTTAAAGTTGATCAAATTCTTGGCTAACATCCTTTACTTTTTCTCATTTAAACTTACAAGACTGTTGAATCACTGGACAAAGTTAGGTTGCTTTAAAGTGCAAAATACAAAGTGCACATACTGGTTCTTTCATTATATTTCTGATACTGATTGATAGTCTATAATAAAACATAATAATATATTCCTGCCTTTAATGAGTGCCTTATTAAAAAAGAAAAAAAAATGCTTAAGGGATTCCATCGGGAGCAGTCCGTCTCCGGGTTAGGTTGGGTAAAATTTCACTTTCACACTCGCCCAATTCCCCTTACATTCCCACATGTCCTCATGTTTATTGGGCAAGATGGGGATATCTTATTAGCAGCTATTCATTTGTGACGGTAATGAGTGTCAGAATCGTTTGTGTATATCAATGTATCAATGTTAGGTTTCCCTTACCCCAAAGAAACTTTGGGTATATCTTCTTAACTATTTATTTGCTACGGTTATATATTTTTTGTGGCTACACTAGCATTTCTCCAACATTTTTTTTTTTCCATTTAATCTCCTCCACGTACATATCAGTTGTTTTCTTGGGAGTATATATAAAAATTCAAAGAACAAAAGTTTAGAGGCTGCCGTTATATCTCCCTTGTTTCTGGTATTCATCACCACTATTATACAATTTTGTTCCTACAGCAGCATTTCTACAGCGTTTCTCTGCCACTTAATATCTTCCTCGTATATATACACCGTTTTATTGGAGGTATATAACAATATCAAACTATGAGTTGAGGCTGGCTCTGCTCCCAGCTTCGGCCATGTTGAATGTTGGGATGCACAGCTGATGTATTATAGTACAATAGTTTATTGCAATTAATATACATTTTTTGAGATGTCTTTGAGGATCCCCTCTCTTGGGGGCTCTTTTATTCGGATTAAATAACATTTATAGCCAACGAAATAATTCTCAGAAAATGTAGAAATGCACCAAAATATGTTAACTCTTCAAGACACCCCAGCTACATGGGCTCATTTCACTCGCCTATATATATGTATGTGTATATATATATATATATATATATATATATATATATATATATATATATATATATATATATATATATATATATGTATATATATATATATATATATATATATATATATATATATATATATATATATATGTATATATATATATATATATATATATATATATATATATATATATATATATGTATATATATATATATATATATATATATATATATATATATGTATATATATATATATATATATATATATATATATATATATATATATATATATATATATATATATATGTATATATATATATATATATATATATATATATATATATATATATATATATATATATGTATAGATATATATATATATATATATATATATATATATATATATATATATATATTATTTGTAGCATTTATATTAAATATACCGTTGCATTAGGAAGATGGACAGAATAAGGATGAGGAGAAGTAGAAAGTCTTGTGAAGCGAGGCCACGGGAGGGGGGGAGGCATGCAGTTAGTAAGTTCAAACGAGCAGTCAGCATGACAATAGCGGTAGAAAATAGATAAATATGCAACATTACAGCGGTGACTTTAAGAATGAAGACAATCAGTTAGAGGAGAAGAGCTTATTAGGCGAAAAGCTTTAGACTATACCTGGTTCACACAAACTCTTGGGGTAGTTGTAATGCCTTTAATTTCAACCTGTCAAAACCAACACAATAAACATGGATATTATATAATATGGATATAAAATATACAATAATAAACATAGTCACATCTTCATTATGAAATATCATCACCAATGATGATACACTCCCCACCCCGCAATGGGTGTGTTACTGATCATCCACCGGTAGGATGACAGCCAACCGATGAACCGATCTTTTAACTTTTACATCACTTGTACCTTCATACTTTGATCCCAACTGTTGATTCTTGTACCTAACAACTACATCTCTCACCAACCCATCCCGTCCAATCTGTGTTTTATCAACCTGTGCTAGCCTCCAAACTCCTTTCATAGCATTGTTATCTTGTACCCATACCAAATCACCTGTCTTTACATTTCTTTTGGCAGTATGCCATTTTTGCTGCACTACAAGACTAGGTAAGAAGTCTCGTTGCCACTTCCTCCAAAATGCTGTCACAATATTACCCAGGAAATTACTTCTTTTGTTATTATCCTCTTCTAACCACATGCCTACTGGAGCATGGTTAGATGCACGCCCCAATAAAAGTTCATTTGGACATAGATAACTTCCAGCATTTACATCTGATCCTGGTTTGAGACCTATTGGTCGCTCATTGAGAATGTTGGCCACCTCGAATAGCACAGTTTGTAACCCTGCAAATGATAACTTGCTGTCCCCAATTGAGGCCTTCAATGTTCGCTTAACACTCTTGATCAATGCTTCACTTATGCCATTTTGCCAAGGGGCGTCTGCTGATTTAGTGAACACCGACTCCATACCTTGGTCTCTACCAAAATCGTGAATGATACCTAAATCCAATTCACCAAACATTTGCCTGATCTCATTATCAGCTGATACAAACTGAGGGCCCCTATCAGAATACATGGTACTGGGTTAGCCCCTTATGGACACAAATCGTCTGAAAACCATTAGAAAGCTCTATGTGTCATAACCCTCTAGCAAATCTAAGTAAACACTTCTGGTGGAAAAACAATTGAATATTATTCCATAGGCCTTGCCGAAGGTTCTACGCTTCACTGCATCACGGATTTTGAAAGGGCCAAATATATCACAAGCTGTGTGGTAAAATGGTGGAGATGGCTTGAGTTTTTCCTCCACCAATTCACCCATCTTCTGACCTTCACACTTAGGGGACAACCTTTTACAAGTCACACACTTATATTTTACTGATTTAACAATCCTACGTATTTCTGGCACCCAAAATTTCAATTGTAACTTAGCAATAGTAGTCTCTACTCCAGCGTGATCAAGTTGATGTAAATGTGACACATATAAATATGTAAATCTATGCCTGGGGGATAAGATCATATATGTATCATTATTCCAGTTTTTTCTAAGCCATGATCTTATTCTATTCCCCACAACGATTATACCATCCTTGTCAATTGCCGGCCCTAGTCTCTCAAACCTCTTAGACCAGTCTCTCGAGTATTCTCTCTGTACCTCTTTTACCCACAGTTTCTCAGCTTCTTGCATGTCTTGCCTGCTAGCTTTTTTAGCTATTGCTTAAAAGGATCTAGCTTTTATTGCTGCCATTACCCTACTTGTGACATTGAGCAATTTAGTGTAGCTACTGAATCTGTTCAAGTCGAAAAAGTTTAAATTAGGGTGCACTTTGTCATTGCACATTACAGTTGTTTTTATCTTGCATGATAGTGTCTGACCAATCATGTCTGGCAGCAACTCTGCTTCATTGTTTTGACTCATAGGCCATTATCTGACAGGTAATTTTAAAAAATCTGGACCATTCTGCCACACTGAGTCACCCCCCATCTGTTGAATCCCCACTGGGCGTGTCAACATGTCAGCAGGATTATTTTCTGGTCTAATCCACCACCATTCACTAGGATTGGATTTGCTCTGTATCTCAGCAATTCTCGTTCCCACGTATGATTTAAATTTATAGGAATCTTTTTGTATTTGATCCCTCACTATAGCAGAGTCAACTAGGTGATAAACAGACTCAAAATGCCAGTCCAATTCCTGCTGTATTTTCTTCCGCAGGCGACATGATAACACGGCAGCGCATAGCTCAATCCTTGGAATAGTAATTTGTCTAGTAGGTGTAATCTTACTCTTAGCTGTGATGATGGTAGTCTCATAATTTCCAGATGGTGTCAAAAACCGGCTATATGCAACAGTTCCATAGGCATGTTTAGAACCATCAGAGAACATAACCAATGTTGGATTCCCTACTGCCTCATTGGGTCGAATTGCCCGCCTAATCCTGAATTTTTCCAAATTGTACAATTCTTTAAAAAAAGTTCTCCATTTCATCCTGTAATTATCATTTATAGGATCATCCCATCCTCCTTTCTCACTCTCCATAATCATTTCTCTCATAAGTAATTTAGCTGATAATGTCAAAGGTTGTATCAAGCCCAAGGGGTCAAATATTAATGCTATTTGGCTGAGTACCATACGCCTTGTGAGCACTGTTGGAAATTTAAGTTCTAGTTCCTCGAATGACACATTGGGTTCTGAGTGCATCATCTTAACTTTTGGGGAATATTTTATTTTGATTTTGTAAAAGAACTGATCATCCTTGATGTCCCATGACATTCCAAGCACTTTCTCTGATTCACTCCCTAGCAACTTGATTCCACGGCAATCAATATCACTTCCCGAGATCACCCAGTGTTTTACCACGAACCCTCCTGAACACAGAATGCTCTCTGCATCTCTGATAAGTTTGGATGCATCTTTTTCACCAGGAACAGATTGTATCATATCATCTACGTATGTGTTCCTCATAATCATGTGAGCAGCCTCTGGGTATTCATCCACATATTTTTCTGCCGTGTGTCTAAGCGCCAGTGTTGCTATAATCCCACTAGGTCCATCCCCAAATGTGACTCTCGTTAAGGCATAGTGGTCTGGTGCTTTGGATAAATCCAGGTCTCTCCAGATAAATCTGTGAGTATGCTGATCCGTTTTCTCTATTTTGATGGTATGATACATTCTTGAAATATCTCCAATCACAACTATCTTCTCTTGTCTCATTCTCAGCAATACTCCCATTAAGGAATTCAACATGTCTGGTCCTTTAGCCCAATAGGAATTAAGTTGATGCCCTTGATAACTTGCTGATGAATCAAACACAATCCTCACAGGCGTAGATGACGATCCTGGCTTAATAACTTCATGATGTTGTAAATAGTGGACTGGACCTGTGTACAATGACCTTTCTTCCCTTGTAAGTTTCCTTGCTACACCTTTGTCAATCATCTCATTCATCTGCTCTTTATATAATCTAGAGTGCTCAGGGCCAAGTTTGAGTAGTCTTTTTTCTGTTGCCTTCAATCTATGGACAGCAGGTGAAATGTTATTTGGCAGATCCATGGGATCTTTAATCCAGGGATATTTTGCCACCCAAAAGTTGTTTGCTCCTTGCTCTATCAATTCTAACTCCCTCTTCTCTTTTATGGTGTAATCATCGACAATACCTTGTTTGCAAGCACATGTTTCATTACCCTGATACAAATCGCTACCTAATACCTTATCTAAAGATAATTTCAAACTAGGCACCTCAGAAATATCAATAGCGTAATCTTTAACACCCACTGAGGCATGATTCACAGTGAAACATGCACTGCTATAATTTATATGTTCTCCAGAGTTTATGCTGCCTCTTAAACAATACCCAAATTGATTTTCTAATAACTGAAGGTTGTCCACTGTCTTCACTACCTTGGGGAGTAATTGACAACAATCTGATCCAATGAGCATGTCTACTTTGCCTACAGGCCTGACCAACAAGTGTGGATGTACTTGCAAAATTTCACTTAGTTTCCGCGCATCAACTTCCCATACGTCGGATGTAATTTCCTCCAAACCATAAGCCTTGACCTGCCATGTTTTGCCCAGAGGATCCGTTAGTGAAATGATGTATTCTTTGCTAACACATGTCTCCACCACATTCCCTACTTTGATTATGGTCATCTGAATGTCTCTTCCTATTAATCCTAACTTTTTTGCCATTGAGTGGGTAATCACTGTAATGTCTGATCCACTGTCCCACAAGGTAGTTATAGGAATGCCATTGTGATACACAGAACTAATCATTAGCATCACTTTAGACTTTTTGTGATCATTTACTACCTTGGTAGTATGATACATAATACCATCTACTCGTGCCCAATGCAACAGGGGGTGATGCCGCAGGCCACATGCTTTGTTATCTATCATTATACTACAACCCTCTTTTCTTGCACAATCTCTCGCTAAATGCTGACCACTTATGCAACAGTAGCATAATCCTTTCCTTCTGAGCATGTCTAATTTGTTTTCATCGCTCAATGACCTAAACTGATAGCAATCCTGTGTCTCATGAGTGTTGCTTTCGTGCAACCAACACCTGTACGATGATTGACTTGAGCTGTCATTTGTGTATCTCTTGTTGACAGATAAATCAGTTATTGCCTTTGTAACATTTAACAGCTGCCTCTCCATATTTGTCTGATTGTTTTGAATGTCTTTGATCATAGCCTGCATATATGTTTCCTGAACTCCTGAATTTGAAACACTATTTATGTTTGATCTAGTATTACTTGCATTTCTAACTGCTGATCCCATATATTCAATTCTTCTTTTCTGAGTCAATAAATAATCTAATAACATTTTGAAATTTAGGTTACTTACATTTTTATTCTTAATTGTTTCTTCATCCATTGTTGTTACCCATTCTCTTTTCTGCGTATGTGGCAAAATCCTTTCTATTAGTCCCAATACATTCGTGGAGTCCATCTCAGCTTCCAAGTTCATTTTCCTTAAATCTAGGTAGCACCTCTCAACTACTTCCACAGTCTTAATCAATCCTTTATCATCGCCCTCTACCAATGGTTTTAATGCACGCAAGTCACTGATAATCAAGTCAACTATTTTTCTGTGGTTACCAAATTTTTGTTCTAACCTCCTGAGCATTTCATTGTAATCACTTTCTAGTCCCTTGACTGACTGTATGTAATGCCTCACCAGCCAAACATTGTCTCAAAGCATATGGATCCTGTCCATATGTGGGCACTACTAATCTTTCATAGTCATCTTTAAAGTTAGGAAAATCCCGTATATCACCAGAAAAAATGGGAGGATCAAGCTTTTTCACAGTAAGTTTTTTAGGCAGAGTACCTAATGAGCCTTGCTGAATTTGATTCTGTTGTGCAGACTTGACTTTTTCCAGCTCTATATTTATATTTATTTTCTTAGTTTCCAACTCAGAAACATACTGATCAGCTTCTGCTATTAACATATCTCCTTCTTTACACTGACCCAACAATTCCATTAGATTTTCACTGATATTTTCAACACTCCTAAATGGTGACTCAATCTCCTCATAAATACCGTTTAGTACCGTTACGGGTGCCTCCTCGCCTTGTGTCGCGGTGAAAAGGTTAGCCTTCCTGGTGAACTTGCCCTTGGCCACTGTCCTCTTCCTCTTCAACTCCTCGATCTCCTCGTTCATCCCCATCATGGTGCAACGTTGAAATGGTTCACACAAACTCTTGGGGTAGTTGTAATGCCTTTACTTTCAACCTGTCAAAACCAACACAATCAACATGGATTCCAGCTTAGAGTATGAACATAAATAAATATATAAATTAACTGCATCGTCATCATAACATAATAGTCACATAATAACATGCCCTATTTCTATATGCAAACAAATAAAACCTACACACATCACTCACGTTGAAACCTCCGAGAGTTTAGTGTGAAACGAAAAGCCAAGAACCAGGTTCACCTCACTCCAGCAATCCTCGGTCGATCCTGCCAATACAATACAGTTCGATACATCCTCATTTATAAAATAATCCTCTAAGACACTAAATAACATATCATCTAAATCCTTGCATACTTCAATAATGAGAAACCTTACCAACACTCTCTCCCGTTACACCTGTCCAGTCCTCTCCACAATGGCACCCAAACAATGTAACAAACAAATGCGCCGCGTCATGCGTCATCACAACACGCACACAATAAACATCAATCAGCATATTATCATAATATTACATTTACAAAAAATAGATACACAAATAAATAAACATGGATATTATATAATATGGATATAAAATATACAATAATAAACATAGTCACATCTTCATTATGAAATATCATCACCAATGATGATACAGCTATTACTATCTATAAATGTGTGTATAAGTGTGTCTATAGTGTGTGTATAATTTTCCTAATTGTGGGTGGTGTGCTGTATTTCAGATTTTAGGTAAGGAGATAATATGTTATTATTATTCAAGTTATAGTATTTCATACCCCGACTCTGTTTCCTCTCTCAAAGTCACATAAACACCGCCAACCCTTGCCTCGCAGGACGATGCACACACACACACACACACACACGTTCAGTCCTCTGCAATGTCTACCGGGCTCTGTCTAACCTTCACACTGATCGCAGGGAGAGTATACCAGGCTCTTCCTAACCCCTACTGATCTAGCTGTACATTTTGTAAATATACTGCCACAAACACCGAGTGCTTACCCTGACTTCTGTGCAAATGACAGCTAGAGTGACTTTGCCTTATCATATCTGTACATATATCTTTATTATTACCATTATATAATTCATGAAAATGTATTCAATTAACAGCTATATAATGTTAAATGTTACTATAGTTTAACTTGTTACATTAACTAATATGTAACACAAATGTAAATATAATCATATTTTTCTAGTAATGTAACTTGTATGTGCCAAGACAAGACAGGCCCAAGCCATTTATATCTTTTTCACATGTTAAAACTGTGACTAAAACTACTGAATCTGAATCTTCCTAACCAAAATACCGAATCAGGCGACATATGTCACCTCCTTTTTCATGGGATCTGTCATTGGCTGACCTCCAGTGACCCATCCTTCATCTTAATCCTCAAATAATCCTCCACACACACTCTGTCTGTCTGTCTGTCTGAGAGAGAGAGAGAGAGAGAGAGAGAGAGAGAGAGAGAGAGAGAGAGAGAGAGAGAGAGAGAGAGAGAGAGAGAGAGAGAGAGAGAGAGAGAGAGAGAGAGAGAGAGAGAGAGAGAGAGAGAGAGAGAGAGAGAGAGAGAGAGAGAGAGAAAAAAAAATTAAGGAAGTAAGAGGAAAACTATTTGTTTTATGAATGTTTTATGAAACTATATGTTTTATGTATCGACACACACACACGCGAATTCTCTCCACTATTTTGTATTATTATATATATTGATAAATGGTTTGTTTGTTTGTTTGTTTGTTTTGTTTGCTTTTGTTTTTGTTTATAGTTAATGTGTTGTTTGTTTGTGTATTATTAAAAATTTTTAGTAGTAGTAGTAGTAGTTATAGTAGTAGTAGTAGTAGTAGTAGTGGTAGTAATAGTAGTAGTAGTAGTAGTAGTAGTAGTAGTAGTAGTAGCAGTAGTAGTAGTAGTAGTAGTAGTAGTAGTAGTGGTGGTAGTAGTAGTAGTAATAGTAGTAGTAGTAGTGGTGGTAGTAGTAGTAGTAGTAGTAGTAGTAGTAGTAGTAGTAGTAGTAGTAGTAGTAGTAGTAGTAGTAGTAGTAGTAGTGGTGGTAGTAGTAGTAGTAATAGTAGTAGTAGTAGTAGTAGTAGTAGCAGCAGTAGCTAGTCTGAGTCGTCTCCCAGTCCAAGGTGAAGTGTGAGTCCAAGGGCGAGTAGCGAGTAGTGTTGTAATGCATGGACACACATCGCTATCTTGGGTTTGTATCAATATTAATGGTGCGTGCAATATTTTGATGATGTGTGCTGGCTTATAGAAGCGACCACAAGACACAGAGGAGCCTAGCAAGGTAAAAGTGTTGGTGATATAACAGTGAATGGTTGATAATGTTGTGTGTGGACAGTAAGGTGATGTAAACAAACCCAGCTGACCGCGGTGTGTGTGTGTGTGTGTGTGTGTGTTTACCTTGAAGTGCTTCTGCCTTAGTTCTTTCTTTATGGAACACCAGTCCATCTTGTCATTGAATTAGGTTATGATCAGAGAAAATGGTGTTTGTGGCAGTGTAGTTGTGGATGTTGTAGTTATTCACCATGACCAGCCTCATCAAGTCTCTGGCAATCAGTTTGTATTCCAAGAATTCACTGTCAATGACGTCTTGAAAACTTTGAACAAATGAAACCTTTCACCCAGTAGTGGACCAGATGGTGTTCCACTAGCATTGTGTTTAGGAAGTGTGCTACAGTCTTGTGTTACCCTTTGTTTCTCATATTTAAGAATAGTATTACTTCTATGAAGGCTCCCTCTATTTGGAAGACAGCCAATGTTATGCCGCTATTCAAAGGTGGTATTCATTCAAATCCGACTAACTACCGGCCCATCAGTTTGACCTCAATTTGATCCAAAACTCTTGAGAGAATAATTGCATCTCAAATTTATGAATATCTTGGTGATCACAATTTGCTCTCTCCTTTTCAATTTGGTTTTGGTGCAGGTCTGTCTGTCTCAGATCAACCACTCTTAGCTTATGAGTATGTAAGTCAAAATGTAGACTGTGGCTGGGCAGTGGATGTACTTTATTTTGACTATAGAAAAGCATTTGACCTAGTGAATCATAGAGTCCTGTTGACAAAATTATCTTCTATTGGCATCTCCAATCCTGTGCTTGGTTGGTTGAGTGACTTTCTGTGTGCTGGTACCATGAAAGTAGTTGTGCATAACTCCTCCAGTCACAGTGTCAGCGTCTCTAGTGGTGTACCTCAGGGCTCTGTTATCGCTCCTTTACTTGTCTTAATTTATATTAACCATGTAACATCTGGCCTTACCAGTAAATTTGTGTTGTTTGCAGATGATTTGAAATTATATCTTGCTTTACCTTCTGACAAATCTAGTGGCTCTGGTGAAAGTTTTCTTTTACAAAATGATGTCAGTGTGTTGCACCGAAGAAGTGAGTCCTGGGGCCTCTCCTTCTCTGTCAATAAGTGTGCCCGTATCCACTTCTCTAGACCCAGTGTAGATCCTGTCTATGGTTATTTCATAGGTGATAACCCCATTCCCAACAAACAGTCTTTTAGGGACCTCGGCATCTTAGTCGACTCCTCCTTAAAATTCCACCTGCATATCATTGAAGTATGTGGTAAGGGTAATGGAGTTGATAATTCTATCCTTAGAGGTACTGTCTGCAGGTCTCCGGAGTTTATGCTTCAGGTTTTCATTACTCACATCCGTCCTATTATTGAGTTTGGTAGTGTGTTGTGGAATACTGGTTATGTGGGGGATTTGCATATGCTGGAATCAGTTCAGAGAAGATGGACAAAGAAAAGGGTTGGTTATGCGGGCTTTCCTTACTCAGTTAGACTGTCCACGTTGAATTTATTTTCCATCAAAGGCAGATTACTTGGTGCTGATTTGATCTTAGTTTGGAAGATCATGACCGGACTGTGTCCTTGTTTATGTGATATGTTTGAGAGAGTGACTCATGGTTGTACAAGAGGTCATAGTAAAAACATATTTATGCCCCGTCATTCAACCGAAGTTAGATCGTGCTTCTTCTCAGTAAGAGTCATTGATCTCTGGAATTCTCTCCCTGAAGAAGTGGTTTCAGCACAATCTGTCCAGGCCTTTAAACGTCTCCTTGCACATTGTCTTGGTCCTCGTCTCTATGAGTTTTGTTAGATATTTTCCATGGTAGTTTTGTGCTGCATCTAACATTAGCCAACCACTTCGTTGTTTGTCCTGTACTCCTCAAGACCTTCTGGTTGGATGATGCAGCAGAGACTGATCAGGGATGCAAGACCCTCATCATGGTACATCAGGGTATAAGACGTTAATTACCAATCCTAGTTTAATATGAAGTGGGGATAATAAGACTTTGTTGGAAGCTACTAGAGGCTGTCTGAGAACATTTAACATTCCTGGCTAAAGGCAACACTGCTTTGAGACTTGGTGTTGAGCTATCCATGAACAGTCGTCATTCTTCAGAAGTAGAGTCTGTACGTTAGCCAATGTACACACACAGCAAAATGTATCTGGAGAATTTTTACATCTCCTTCAACTAGTTATTAATTGTGTTTTGAAGCTTGATGTAATTATGTAGACTCCTTAATTACATCAAACTTCATTAATTACGTCATTAATTCACTTTTTGACATAAACACTGTCAATAATCTTTTTTCTATGTCAAATTTCAGTTTATTTTTTACCTAAACACTTTTTGTACACACACACACACACACACACACACACACACACACACACACACACACACACACACACACACACACACACACACACACACACACACACACACATACACACGAGGAAGAGAGAAAGCAATTAAAGGATTTAGTCATAGAGGCAAAACAAAAAAACGAGGTTAACGAAGAAATATATCAGGAAGTAAGAAAAATATGTTATACCAATGTTAATGGACTGATGTCAAAAAGGGCAGAGGTTGATGAGTATCTTGAAAGAGCAAAGCCTGATGTGTTAATATTATGTGAAACTAAGTGGAAAGATGAGTGGCCATTACCAGATATTGGAAAAAATAAGTATGAGGTATGGATGAAAAACAGAGATGGTAAAGAAGGTGGTGGAGTGATGATATTGACGGAAAAAGGTGTCAAAGTGGAAAGAGTGGAAATAAGCAAGAATAAGTCAGAGGTCATAAGGGTTGTTGTAAATAATAGTAAGGGAAAATTAACGACATATGTGGGGGTTTACGTACCGCCCCTGACAAATGCTTGGTCAAGAGATGATCATGAGAGAATGTTGGAGGATACAATAAGTGAGATGGACAGGATAGTATCACAAGAAAAGAACGTACTTGTGGTGGGAGACTTTAATTGCAAGGAAATCAATTGGGAAGACAAGACTTTTCAAGGAGGAGAAAATTCATGGAGTAGTAAACTCGTAAATTGGACTGAGGAAAACCTAATGATTCAATGGATTGACTGCAAAACGAGATTCAGGGAAGGGGAAAAGGCATCAAGATTGGATTTGCTGTTTACCAGTGATGCAGAAGCTATAGGAACAATAAATTATGAATGCCCTGTAGGCAAAAGTGATCGTGTGCTAATTGAAGTAGGTCTCAGTATAGAATCTTTAAGGACAAATGAGGAGTACAAAGTGGAAAGATATAGATATTACAAAGCAAACTTCGTAGAAATGAGGAAATACTTTGAAAGTGTAAATTGGAGTTGTTTTGAGGAAGCAGATGATGTACAGGTGAAATGGGATGAGTTTGTCAAGATATACAATATTGCAGTGGACAGGTATGTTCCAAGAGGGAGAATAAATTTGAAAAAGGGTAAAGAATGGTACAATGTTAAGTGTGACAGGGCTAGAAAGTGCAAGGTGAGTGAATGGAATAGATGGAGGAAAATAGAGACGGAAACTGCATGGAGACGTTATGTGGAAGCTAGAAATGAATGTGTAAGGATTTTGAGGACAGAAAAACAAAATTATGAGAAAAAATGTATGCGTGACTCAAGATTATTTTATAGACATATTAACGGAAAAATGAAGAAAAGTGAAGGTATAACTGGATTGAAGGTTGATGGAAGAAAATATGACGAGGTACAAGAAATGGCGGAGGTGATGAATGAAAGGTTTCAAACAGTATTTACCGAAGAGAGCGACTTTGACTTGACAGATGAGGAGTTGACCGGAAACCAGTTGAGAGGAATAGAAGTAAGTCAGGAGGAAGTTATGAAATTGATGGAAAATTTGGATGTAAATAAGGCGGCTGGTCCAGATGGAATTTCAAATTGGATTCTGAAAGAATGTAGTAATGAGTTGGTGGATAAAGTTTATAGCCTGGTGAGGTTGTCGTTGATGAAGGGAAAAGTGCCAAAGGATTGGAAAAGAGCAAATATTGTACCAATTTACAAGGGTGGAAGTCGAGAGGATCCACTGAATTATAGACCAGTGTCCTTGACGAGTGTAGTAGGAAAAATATGTGAGATGATTATAAAGAATACTTGGATGGAATATCTGGAGAGAAATGATGTGTTGACAACATGCCAGTTCGGATTCAGGAGAGGGAGGTCATGTTCCTCAAATTTGTTGTCTTTTTATTCAAGGGTCATAGATGTTGTACAAGAGAGAGATGGTTGGATGGATGGGGCCTACCTGGATTTAAAGAAGGCCTTTGACAAGGTACCACATAGGAGACTGTTATGGAAGATAGGGAGGTATGGAGGAATTGGAGGACGATTGTTGGAATGGATGAAGGATTATCTTCATGAGAGGGAAATGAGAACGGTAATAAGGAATAATAATTCTTCCTGGTTGAAAGTTACTAGTGGAGTACCCCAAGGGTCAGTGCTGGGACCGATCATGTTTGGTATATACGTAAATGACATGGTTGAAGGAGTCGACAGTCTTATCAACTTGTTTGCCGATGACGCCAAATTGGTGAGGAAAGTGCAGAATGTGAGAGATTGTGAGAAATTACAAGAGGACCTTGATAAGATTGGTAGATGGAGTGAAAAGTGGCAAATGGAATTCAATTTAAATAAGTGCAAAGTCATGGAATTTGGCAAAAGCAAAAGGAGAGTGAACTATAATTACAAAATGAAAAATGTTAGTTTGAAAAAGTCGAAGGAGGAGGTGGATTTGGGGGTGACTATTACGCGGAGTTTAATCCCGGATAGACATATAGATAAAATTACAGGAGAAGTGAGTAGTCTGCTAAGGAGAATCAAAATGGCTTTTTCGTACTTGGATGCCGATATGATGAGAAAACTGATTACCGCTATGATTAAACCGAGATTGGAGTATGCGGTGATTGTATGGTCCCCTCACACAAAGAAAAATATTAGAAAATTGGAGAGGGTGCAAAGGGCAGCCACCAAGATGGTGCCGGAATTGAGAGAGTTCACATATGAAGAAAGATTGAGGAAACTGGAACTTCCTACACTTGAGAGTAGGAGAGAGAGAGGGGACTTGATAGGAGTTTATAAAATGGTGAACAACCTGGATAGAATTGATGGAGAGTTGTTAAATCTGGAGGCCAGAAGTACAAGGGGACATGGAAAGAGGCTGAAGAAGGAGCGTTGTATCAGGGACATCAAGAAGTACAGTTTTCCGCACAGAGTGGTCAACACCTGGAATGAATTAAGTGGAGATATTGTAAACGCCACCAGTGTACACAGCTTTAAAGCCAAGTTGGATAAAGTAAGATATAAAGACGGGACAATATGAGATTACTCCCCTCCCGTAAACCACAACTAGGTAAACACAACTAGGTAAATACACACACACACACACCTTCCTTCTTTTTTTATTTTATTTATTTCAATTTTATTTATTTATATATATATATTTTTTTATTTGGTTTAAATAAAAAGAATAATTTATATTATTTATTTTAGGAAGAAGAAGAAGAGGAGGAGGAGGAGGAGGAAAAAGAAGAAGAGGAAGAAGAAGAAGAAGAAGACAAGGAAGAAGGAATTATTATTATTATTATTATTATTATTATTATTATTATATTTCTTTTTCATCATTAATTCTTCCTTCCATCCTTCCTTCCTTCCATCCATCCTTCCATCCTTCCTTCCTTCCTTCCTTCCATCCATCCTTCCATCCATCCATCCATCCATCCTTCCATCCTTCCTTCACTGTCATTGTTTCCCGGGAGCCAAATTAGTTCATATAATCAATTCAAACAAAAACAGGTTCGCTAACTCAACGGGGAACACTATTCATTATCCACGCTGGAACAAACCAGATCAGAGGCTCTTCTAGCTAAATAAGGAAGTATAAGGAAGTATACAGTGAAGTCCAGTAACATTATCATTTCTGGTATTCTCTCAAGGATAAATGCAGCAAGTGGTTTTTATGACAAGGCTCCTAGTACTAACAGGTGCCTGGCTAAAAGTAAATGCGCGTAAAATAACAATCGGTCTCATTTATTGACCTCCAGCACAGTATAATATTTGGTGATCTTAATTTACCTGTCACTAAATGGGGATGTCCTCTTACTTAACACTCCGGACACGACCTCTACGTAAACCTACTAGAAAGGTCTTTTCACCAGCACGTCCAACACCCGACTTGAGGAAATAATATTTTAGACATCATTCTTTCAACCGAACAAAGCCTCGTCAACAACGATCTCACCCAGAATATTAAAGGAGGCCAAGGATGAGCTCGTTAAGTCCCTCGAGACTGGAAATTGGCAAACGTCACTCCAATCTTTAAAAAGGTAATAATTATAACCCAGGTAATTATCAGCTAATTAGTTTAACATCATTAGTAAGCAGACTGATGGAAGCGATCCTTAGAGACAGCACGCACACATACACACACACACAGACAGACACCTTCCTATACACACACACACTCCCTACTTTTGGTCCTAAAGAACATTTGATAGCTTCTATATTAATGTAATGTAACCTAACCTAACCTAACCTAACCTAACCAAACCTTAATCTACATTGACGAGAAACAACCTTGTTCAAACCAAATTGAACTATTTTTCGAAGAGGTCTCACAGAAAACATTGAATATCTCACTAACTAACAATTTGCGACAAATGTAATGAAGTCAACCTTCTCAAAATACATCAGGTAATGCAAAAATATAACAATGAATTCTCTAGAGTGTAAAATAATACCTAAGCTGTTATTATAGGGCCTATAATGATAATTGCACTAAATGGCAGAAAGTGTGAGACTGACTTAGGTGGCCATCTAGAGAATAAGCTTTAGCATAGGACAGGTGTAAAAACTGCCACCGTCAAATAATCTGGAATAATACCATATTTTAAAATCACCCACCTGTTGCTAGATAGCGGAGTGTCACAGCCTGGCGCATATTTGTGTCTTCCTTTTCTATATGAGGCGTGACCAGGGTTAATAGCTCTTGATACTGCTCTAGATCTAGGCGTATCCACTGCCTCAAGGTTGCTGAGTCCTCTTCTCTCAGCTCTCTAACCAGTCTGTAGGCGACACTTTCCTCTCTCCTTCTTAACAGCCATTGTCCACTCCAAAGCTTCCTCTTCTTCTGTTGCAGCTGCTTTCTTTATAACGCTAGCAGCAGTACAATTTCTACGTCTGAGTCCGTGTCAGTGGCGGCGTTCATTTTGGAGCACTGAAGCAGGATGAGTGTCTTGACTGTCTTTAAGGTAGGGAATTCTGCCTTTGTTTGGATACAGTTGATACAGTGCGGTTACATTTACAGGTTCGGGCGTTGCTGAATGATGTCTTGGCGCCGACTCGGTACTTCATCCTGTGACCGCAGCGTCCACGAAAAATTCCAGCGAGACGAGGTCAACAAATTTTGTCCTTAAACACAAACCCAAACACCCAGAAACACACCCTATCCCCTACAGGAGAAGGTTGGGAGGCGGGCTAATACCACGCTGACCCCATATACAACACTGTCCCCAAAGAAGAGTTTTCGGACCCAGTGATTCAAGATTATTTTGCCCACGGACCTTCGGAGAGTTATGTGGACAGTGCTCTGTGGTGCAGTGCTCGGGTTGTGAGGTAAAGGTTGCGAGTTTGATCTTGGGGTGTGGTGAATGCATTGCGGTATTGTTGCCGCAATGATTCACACATTGTGCCGTGCCAGGCTCTGAGGTAACCTTCCCATCACCTTTCTTCAGGGGCTCAATTTGTGTGTGTTTTGGCAAATTTCTTGATGTTAGTTACAGCTTGATTTTGTTGAGTTTCTTTTTGCAGTTTATATGATTCTTGCAGACAGACAGACTTGAATGTGTCTCAGTTTTGTCCTTAGTGATCGATGCTTTTCAATATTTAGTGTTCGCTGCAGTCTCGTGTTGAGGGACATTCTTGTCTTCATTAGGACCCTTCTGTCTCTTGGAATGATGTGTTCGTGTGTTTGTTTGTGCGACGCATGGATGGATTTAGGTGGTACATGGCCTCTACACACTTGCTGTAATGTTTCAAGGAAGAATTGTGTCATTGCCTGTCTGTCATCCCACTGTATTGTGCTGAGTTAGGATTTAATCTTTTCACAGTCAATTTAGTCAAGGAAAAAGTCATATTCCTTAACGGTAATAGTGGTAATTATGCTTGGCTGTGGAGGTAATTAACTTAAGTAGTCTGTACTGAATAGCTAATGACTGTTGCATCATTATTAGTGAAGAACAGAGCTAAGATGATGAGGCTCCGGGAATATCATCATTATTATCATTATTATTATTATTATTATTATTATTATTTCTCTTACAGGCCGAGTTGACGTCTTTTAGCAGAAAAATGAGACGACAAGCTGGAAAGGGAACGGAACGGAACGGAACGGAACACTTACCTGCAGGAAGAGGAACACACAAGCAACACACCTGTTCTGCCCTGCCAGTAGTAGTAGTATAATAATCTGTACCATACCAGATAACCATTTCACCCACCCAAACCCATCTCCAACACAACCTAACACACCCTATCCCCTACAGGAGAAGGTTGGGAGGCGGGCTAATACCACGCTGACCCCATATACAACACTGTCCCCAAAGAAGAGTTTTCGGACCCAGTGATTCAAGATTATTTTGCCCACAGACCTTCCGAGAGTTATGTGGACAGTGCTCGGATTGTGAGCTAAAGGTTGCGAGTTTGATCCAGGCTCATGGTAGCTTTTTATTATTATTATTATTATTATTATTATTATTATTATTATTATTTATGTGCCTTTTAATCCTTGTTCCAATACGTATAAAGTCAATAATATGTTGTTTATGTGTTTATTTTGTTTGTCTCCATTGAATATATTGTCGCTATCTTTATCATTATTATTATTATTGTCATTATTAATATTATTGTTTATATTACAGGCTGAGTTGAGATCTTAATACAAGTTTTACAGCCACAAGTTGACCAGAAGATATATTTCCTTCTAAAATCTCTTGTTTAATAATAATACTTAATTGTTTACGTAAATGAAATCAAAATTAGCTTTGTGTGTCTCCTGTAAAAGTAAGGTTGCTATCTTGAAGACTTGTTAGGCTAACACTTATATTTTCAATGCTAATATATTCTGGCTTAAGATTAATATAGATGCAATAACAGTGTATTATTATTATTATTATTATTATTATTATTATTATTATTATTATTATTTAGGTGTTAGAACTCTACCTTGTAAAACTATGGCCTAGAGATGCCTTTTAATCCTTCTCTCTGCAACAAGTACATCCTATCTTAATTGTTCCTATGTTGCAATGGACTATATTGTATTATTATTATTATTATTATTATTATTATTATTATTATTATTTATCTTACAGGCCGAGTTGACGTCTTTCAGCAACATTTTCATTGACACAAGTTGACAAAACCTCCGGGAGAGAAGAAAAAATTGCATCGCGTAAGTACTAATAATTCCTTCTAAAATCTCTTGTTGAAATGATTCTATACAACCTAACAGTCAGCTCCTAGTATTCATGTACGTATTAGCTAAGCCTTTCATGTACGTATTGACTCCTAGAATTCAAGGTAGGAGGCTCCACTCGGTTTAGTCTTCTTATGAATTCTTCCGTATTAACTTTCTTATAGTTAGCTGATTTCCTTGGTTTATAGAGAAAGGTTGGTGTCTGGGGCTGGTAACTTTGTCCCAAGATAGCTGTTCTCTCCACCAGCTCCTGGGCCAAGACCACTTTTCCTCTGTTAATATCCAGAGTAATGGATATTGGAACACGATCTGATCCACGTACATCTTGGTGCACGTGTAACTCCCTAATCTTATCCAAGCAAGTCAACTTACACAGGCATAAATCTATTTGGAACGGCCATTATGACAGTTGTAGAGTTTAATTAGGTCTATCAGATGCTACAATGATATTTCCAATATCTCTAATAGCTTTCGAGAGAATTAGAACCAAACCTAACCTAACCTAACCAAACCAAACCAAACCAAACCAAACCAAACCTAACCAAACCTAATCTAACCTAACCAAACCAAACCAAACCAAACCAAACCAAACCAAACCAAACCAAAGCAAACCAAACCAAACCAAACCAAACCTAACCTAACCTAACCTAACCTAACCTAATATAACTTAACCAAAAAAAAATTCATATATATTTCTGTAATCCAGCGGCATAACTGTTTGATGTGATGCGAACAAGTATCTGAGTTTGAATTTGCAAACCATTATAAAGGTAAGGAGATATCGACATAAAAATAGTATATATATTCTTTATATAAAAATATATATATATTTTTTATATAAAAATAGTATATATATTCTTTATATAAAAATATATATATTTTTTATATAAAAATAATATATATATATTTTTTATATAAAAATAGTATATATATTCTTTATATAAAAATATATATTTTTTATATATAAATAATATATATATATTTTTTTTATATAAAAATAGTATATATATTCTTTATATAAAAATAAATTTTTTTTTTATATAAAAATAGTATATATATTCTTTATATAAAAATATATATATTTTTTATATATAAATAATATATATATATTTTAAGGAAGAGTAGTAAACGGCCGTTCTTGTGAGCTATAGTATAATGACAATTGAATGTAAATAATTGAAAAAAAAAGTCACATTTATATTTTTCTAAGAAATAGTAATAGTATAATTACTACTCTTTACGGGTTAATATTATAGTAATCATAAAATGGAGTCCAGATTCTTGTTTCTCATGCCGTAGAACCTAATTAGACGAATTTTCGTGAAATTAAAAATTTGAAAAAGTGTCAAGAAATGTTCATGGGTCCCCTCCTATGAGTTTTTCTATAAATCGTGTTTTATCAAATAACTCGAAAAGTATGAGGTTTACGTAAATAATTTTTATACATAAGGAAGAGTATAAAATGGCCGTTCTTGTGAGCTATAGTATACATGGCCTCGGAGTCGGTCTGTGATTGGTGGAAAAAAAGTTATAAGGAAAATAAAAATGGGGGAGAAATTTATTTTTTTTCATTTTTGATTCAGGGGTTGAGTGAAGTAACACATTTGGTTGATATAACACGTTTTGTTGACTTTTAATGTAATTTTTTCAGCTTGCTATACATTCCTATACATGCATTGCCAATACATACATTCTATTAACACATCACTGAAAGATGTATGTTTAGGGAACCTTAATCTAACTGATAATATAAATACAAAAGTGATCACTGCTAACCTTTCCATGTACTTGGAGTTTAAAATGATACTTGTACTTACTAATATAACTTCCATAGCGATAAAACTAATAGAATCTTTTTATTTTGCAGGACTTTGTAACACCATTTCAAGTTGCATCTTGGAAACACCTCGCCAAGCAGTGTGTCTCCCTGGCTCTGATTGGAGTTATACTGACACACTCCCACCAAGAGTAACAAGGGACTGGGAGCAGCCTTGGTCACAGCCACTCAAGAACTGTGTGTCCCTGGCTCTGAGTGGAGTTATACTGACACTCTCCCACCAAGAGTAACAAGGGACTGGGAGCAGCGTTGGTCACAGCCACTCAAGAACTGTGTGTCCCTGGCTCTGAGTGGAATTATACTGACTCACAACATAACATAACAATTGATGAGACTACAAGAGGCCAGTTGATGACCTACACGAGGCAGTTCCTTGTCCCCCACCCTTGGAATAATCCAATATTTCACCATCCCACCTGTCATCCCTATCCATACTCTGATCCAACCGTCTTTTAAAGCTACCTATTGACTCACCACTTACTACATGTCTATCCAGCCTATTCTAACCGTTCACCACTCTGTTAGTAAACCAATATCTACCTAGGTCTGTCCTGAATCTAAGTTTTTCTACCTTGTATTCTGCAATGTCAATGATGTTATGATGTATCTCGTTATTACTGCTAATCCAGGTAGGTCTTATCTAAATTTGGAAGTACAGTAGCACTCCACTCCCTAGAGAGAAGGAGGGCAAGAGGGGATATGATTGAGGTTTTCAAATGGGTAAAAGGAATTAATAAGGGAAACATTGATCAGGTTTCGAACTTATTAGCCAGGATAGGACACGTGGAAATGGGTACAAGGTAGAAAAACTTAGATTCAGGACAGACCTAGGTAGATATTGGTTCACTAACAGAGTGGTGAATGATTGGAATAGGCTGGATAGACACGTAGTAAGTGGTGAGTCAATAGGTAGCTTTAAAAGACGGTTGGATCAGAGTATGGATAGGGATGACAGGTGGGATGGCTAAATATTGGAAGGAACTGCCTCGTGTAGGTCATTAACTGGCCTCTTGCAGTCTCATCAATTGTTATGTTAATTATTTGCTGTTCATAAGGTTTTGTTAATTATCATAAATTGTTTTCTCTTATTCTTCTTCCTAATATTATTTTTTCTCTCTCTCTTTTCCTTTTTCTTTCTTTTATAATATATTTTTAGGTTCAAAAGAAAAGATAATGTTGAAATATTTTGTCATTTTTTTATTGTTATTATTGACAGACACAGAGTTGGAAGGACACACACACACACACACACACATATATACAAGGTGGGGGACTGTGGTGTTAACATCCTGTGGGGGACATCCTGTGGGTCTGTGGTCTGAGTGAGAGAGAAAGAGAGAGAGAGAGAGACTTACATTCCCAATACTCTAATTACTACTACAGTGTGTGTGTGTGTGTGTGTGTGTGTGTGTGTGTGTGTGTGTGTGTGTGTTTTGGGGTCATCTGTTAATTACTTGATTAAACTATTTTTGTAATAAAATGTTAAGTATTTCCTGTATTTATGTAACCTTATTAACTGTTATTACTACTACTACTACACCCACTACTACTACTACTACAGCCGCTACTATTATTATACTACCACTACTACACCCACTACTATTACCTACTACTACTACTACAGCCGCTACTATTATTATACTACTACTACTGGCAGGGCAGAACAGGTGTGCTGCTTGTGTGTTCCTCTTCGTGCAGGTAAGTGTTCCGTTCTGTTCCGTTCCGTTCCGTTTCCTTTCCAGTCTGTCGTCTCATCTTTCCGCTAAAAGACGTCAACTCGGCCTGTAAGAGAAATAATAATAATAATAATAATAATAATAATAATAATAATAATAATAATAATAATAATAATAATAATAATGATAATAATGATGATATTCCCGGAGCCTCATCATCTTAGCTCTGTTCTTCACTAATAATGATGTAGCAGTCATTAGCTACTCAGTACAGACTATCTAAGTTAATTACCTCCACAGCCAAGCATAATTACCACTATTACCGTTAAGGAATATGACTTTTTCCTTGACTAAATTGACTGTGAAAAGATTCAATCCTAACTCAGCACAATACAGTGGGATGACAGACAGGCAATGACACAATTCTTCCTTGAAACATTACAGCAAGTGTGTAGAGGCCATGTACCACCTAAATCCATCCATGCGTCGCAAAAACAAACACACAAACACATCATTCCAAGAGACAGAAGGATACTAATGAAGACAAGAATGTCCCTCAACACGAGACTGCAGCGAACACTAAATATTGAAAAGCATCGATCACTCAGGACAAAACTGAGACACATTCAAGTCTGTCTGTCTGCAAGAATCATATAAACTGCAAAAAGAAACTCAACAAAATCAAGCTGTAACTAACATCAAGAAATTTGCCAAAACACACACACAAATTGGACCCCTGAAGAAAGGTGATGGGAAGGTTACCTCAGAGCCTGGCACGGCACAATGTGTGAATCATTGCGGCAACAATACCGCAATGCATTCACCACACCCCAAGATCTCAACCACCGCCGGAAGGAACAGCTACCCAGCCCAGCCAATCAGACAGCTGCGGCCAAACTCGGCAGCTGGACCTGATAGCCTGCCTGCCATTGTTCTCATAAAATGTTGTGATGCGTTACCATTCCCCATCTACCTGCTTTGGCAAAAATCATTGGACACAGGTGTGATTCCAAAAATATTCAAACAGGCCATCACCTCTCCTATCTTCAAAGGTGGAGATAAAACACAAAGAGGCTGGGCCTGTACTCCCAGCATGAAGAAGGGACAGGTACCGAGCCATCTACGTCTGGAAGGTAATGGAAATAATGGTGCCTGACCCCAACAATCCGTGTGGTGAAGCATCCCAAGCCAGCGACTGCAATGGATGTAAGTGTGTAAGGAGAGCCCTGCCGTCACACACTTCCAGCAAAGTCAAGACCCTCCTGGCTGCCAGTCTGAGTTAAACAAAAAGCAAGGCGTCACCACCATCCCTTAGTGGTGGAATGATTGAGTGAGGCAAGCCCATGCAAAGAGGAGAGTCATGCAACCACAAGGAGCACCTATCACAGCCTATACAATCATCACCCGTGACGCCACCACACACTCCACAACATTTGTCATCATCATTAACATAGGTGTCAGCTGTACTCGTATTGGCACCAACACTACAATTATCGTCTTACTGTTGGTGCTCCCTCCTCTTCCTCTTCCCGCACCGGCTCCACGCCCACGCCCACCACGTCCGCGGGTCATGTCGGGTAACAGATGTTTGGTGTTAAGTCACAACCGTTGGTATTTGTAACTGACAAGCCCCAGACAGTTAAGCAGGCCAGGCCAGGCAAGACAAGACAAGGCCAGGCCAGGCCAGGCCAGGCCAGGCAAGACCAGGCCAGGCCAGGCCAAGCCAGGCCAGGCCAGGCCAGGCCAAGCCAGGCCAGGCCAGGCCAGGCCAGGCCAGGCCAGGCAAGGCCAGGCCAGGCAAGACCAGGCCAGGCCAGGCCAGGCCAGGCCAGGCCAGGCCAAGCCAAGCCAAGCCAGGCCAGGCCAGGCAAGGCCAGGCAAGACAAGGCAAGGCAAGGCAAGGCAAGGCCAGGCCAGGCAAGGCCAGCCCAGGCTAGGCAAGACAAGGCAAGGCAAGGCCAGGCAAGGCAAGGCAAGGCAAGGCCAGGCCAGGCCAGGCCAGGCAAGGCAAGGCCAGGCCAGGCAAGGCAAGGCCAGGCAAGGCAAGGCCAGGCCAGGTTCACACAAAGCAGGACCGCCAGTAACTTGTATAAATAATAACACCAGCAGGACGAGAGACAATAGGAGCAAAACAATGCAAGTCCTCCCACCTCGGTGTCAGCTGACTGAGTCCTCAAACTCCATCGTAATCAAATGGACTTCCTACACAGGGACACCAAGACTACAAGCAGCGCTGGACCTAAACGACTGTGAGGCATGACCCTCTAAACTTCAAACAAGAATACCAAAATACACAGAAAAACGCACACACACACATACATACACACCCTTTAACTACGCCCACCATCCATTTCACCGCCCACAGCCACGCTCACCTTCACGTCCATTCCCTTACCATTAAAATAGGTCCTCGCAGGTCTCCTGGTGAAGGTAAAAGGGGCGTATCCACCCTTAGGAAGCAAGTCCTGTGTCGGCCAGCGAAGCGGCCATATTAACTCCGGCCTGAACTGAGAGTAAACTTGGACTGAGTGTTTAAATTATATAAAAACTTAGTTAGCAGTGTTAATTCATGTATTTATTAATGTTTTAAATTCTATTTTACTTATTTTAATCATTTGTTTGAATGTGCGTGATGTATTTATTGTTTTGAGTTATGAATTAAAAAAGGCCGAGATAAACCAAAATAAACTATGTCAAAAATCATATATAAAAACTAACTTGTACATAAAAAATACATTATTAGATAACATAACATCTATATATACACAAAACAAGTCTATAG